>JAQFZG010000822.1:0-26438 GCA_034695465.1 Entomobrya nicoleti | reverse complement strand
CATACATTATGTCATACGAAGACGGTGCTCTATTTTTGAGAGAGAACTGAGGATAGTGACGATGATGATGATGGCTCCCTTGTTCCTTCCGCCTCTTTCTTGTAGGAAAACTCTTTTTCGACATTTAACTGAAAAGAAACGTAGAAAAAAAGTTTCCCGTGTCTGGTGAAAAGAAACTCTTTTCTTCGTTAAAACGAGTGATCATGATGACGATCATCGTCATACGGTTGAGAGTTTTGGAGTGGTACTATGGCTGTTGCGAATGAAATGAATGGATTGGATTTTTTTACCCGGTTCGCAGAATGCATGCACCAGCAACGCAAACGGCAGAAACATATTTTGTAGATAAAGACACACAAGTAAAGTCAAGTATGCAAAGACATACTTGGAATTTTGCGAATTTTCAGAGAAGAAAATGTTGTTTTCCTAGTTAGAAGTGTACGTGACGCTTATGGCATTTTTCTTCTCGGAATAATTCAGTAGTGGAAAAAATGTCAATGCATTCATGTTTAGAAAACTTTTCACCTCTCGCGTTGTATTCTAATACGGTGCTAATGAATCTTCGCTTTTTCCTCGGCACTTTTCGGGGTACACTTTACTTGGGTGGTGGCACACACCGGTGGTGGTGGTCGGGAACAACTGTTGTTGTTGTAAGTTCTACCAAGTTCTCTCCCCTTTCTCCCTTCTTTGATGATGGGATGGGGCTGTACATATCTCATGTATTTCAATGACAACCAAACTATAAAAGATAAAAAAATGAACAGTGTTGTTGTAGCAATTCATGAATGTTCCCAAAGGTCGTCTTATTTCATCTGTGGCATACAACTTGTACGTGCATACTTTTTTTTCTATTCCGGCTTTATGCTCATCTCGCCCTCCGTTCCATAAGACGAAGCCAATGCAATATTAAAGCAAACCAGGAAGAAACAACAAAGATTTTCTTCCAAGAAAAGCAAAAGAACACAAAGAGCATTATTGGCTGAATAAGAAAAAAAAGGAGGATAAGGCAACAGCATAGCTTCAGTTCAACTCACCAGCACAGCAGAGTCTCACGTGTTTCTTGAAAAGAAGTGCAAAAGCAAAAGGCAAGCTTGCTCACACAATCATACAAGGAGAGCGAGCGAGAGAGATGTGAATTTTATACATAAAATGTAGCAAACACACACTCAGCTCCCATAAAAAAATGAAACGTTTGGTCGTCGTCGTCGTCCTGTGGTGGTCTACTACTCCACAGAATGGAGTAAGAATAATAGGAAGAGTCTTAACACACACACAAACAGAATAAGAATTCAAATCCTGTCAAAAGAGAAGGAAAGAAAAAAATACTATGTTGTGCTGGCTGGTTGGCTAACGATAAGTGATCCGTAAGTACTTCATGTTTGAGTATTTGAGTATGAGCTTTGTTGAGTAAGTTAAAGTGTTATGCAAGTCTTTATACTAGGGAGCAAGTAAGAAATAAAAAATGTATATTCATGCAAAGTATGGTGTATGGTAATAGTAATAATAATATAGTGATATAAGCCTGTTGTTACTTTACTATATTTGGGATATATTTTTTAAAAACAGAGTACACAACTAGACATATGACACGATATTATTACGACGACGATATGATCATATAAAGTACCATTATTATTGCATAATGTTCTGCTTCTGCCTTACAATTCTACCATCGATATCGACAACAAAAGTATATGCTATTTTCTTACTCCCTTGATGGCATATCATACTACTTTACGTACATATGGCTTTGCATGTGAGATTTTCAGTTTGAGTAGTCTAGAGAGAGATGAATGGAAGACGGCAATACATACAAAAAACCTTCTTGTCCAACTTGTCAACTGATGACTTCCTTGGTTCATGTGAGTAATAAAAGTGCAGCCAAGAAGAAAGTCGGACCATACCATAGACTTAGATTCGCATTAGAATTATCTCAATACCCCAGCCCACTATATAGAAAAGGACAGGAAGCTGAGGATATTAGAGTCTTAGACGTCAGGCGAGGAAACTTGAGTACAGATTATTTTGCAACCAACCACCCAAAAGCTTTCCTTCTGTACAGTGCAGAATATTGTAATGATGAATGCAACGTTGTTGCATTTACCTGAATGAGTTTTATTTCTGCATGACAGACTTAAACTTATACTAAACTATTGTAAAGATTGAAGTTTGAACTCGTAGGTGAACTTGGCTGCTTTTCACTATACTCTCCTATATAGCACAGAATACGTTTTTGTGAATCATACTAAAAAGCAATAAAGCAAGCGTGCATGCAAACAAACCCAGACATGTTTAAAAAAAAATGTCATGCCATAAAATTGACTTCTGGATTCTGGACATGGTAAAAACAAGTAAAGCAAGCAACAGTATATATTGTATTTTTATCGCCATCATCACTGTCGTCAAAATAAAAACAAAACAAAAAACAACTGCATCATGCTTGGGAGTAGTCAGGTCGTTTTCTCATTTTCTTTACATGACGATAAATGTCCGCTTAACTTCGAAGGAAAACAATATTTTTCTCGCAATAAATAATGTTTTCCCTTTGTGTGTACTTTTGGTTGACAGGTAGCAATACCAATACCATGCTACATTTTTATGCACGTTCAAATTCGCATATTATTGAACAGCACAACATGAGTTTTTTTTCGCTACTTGAGTAGCTTCTGATTTTACGCAAATTTTTATTTCATGTTTTGTTGTTATGGGTGTACTTAAAATGATGACAAGAGGAAACATGATTTTCCATGTAAAACAACAAAAAAAGCAAGACAGAAGACGAGAAACCCACAAAACCGTCGTCTTATCAGCTCTTTTTTCTATACTTGCTCTTATTGTTAGTATTCGACTTTATTTATTACAATCCACTTCCACTAAGTCCCCAATCTCCATACACAAAAAAAACAACTGTACAGAGAGTTTCTTTGGTAAGTGAGTTGAGTAGGATTGCATTTTTATAGTGTTCTTTGCATCCTTTCTTCGAGCGAGCGTCTTGGTCTATCACACAGTCCAGCCGCAGTAGTAATCATAGTCATCATGTAGCCAAAGCCATTTAGATGAAAGCAATACATTACAATGATGTGCAACAAGAAGGACAAAAATGATGGAAAATCTATAATCATAATATTGTATGCATGCATGACTCTCTGCTCCAACGGAGCACACACAAAGTGCTTTTTACTATTCCCCAAGCATTTTCCCAGTCCACCAAAGCAGCAGCAGAGACACATACACGTAGAACCACTGTTGCTGTATTTCTTCTTCTTTGAGTTCAGTTCAGAGAGGAGAATCAGATGAGAAAAAAATATATTTTCGGATATTACATTTAAAATATGAGGGCCCGACAATAGAATAGGCCCATCAAGGAAAATTGGCGGTTGAATTTGTATATTACAAGTCTGTGTATTCATACACACATTTTATAACCGACAATTTTCCTTGATGGGCCTTTTCTATTTTCGGGCCCTCATATATAAGAATGTATGGATATGATGGAAAGAGACGGAAGAGAGACCAGACCAAGACCAAACCAGGAAAAAAGAAAACGACCACTACAACTACTACAACAATAACTAATGGTACTTCAAAACTGAAACTCTCTTTCAGTTCAGATCATTTTTTTCTCTCACTCCAAAAAAAGTGGAGTTGAATCCTTTGTTTGCCCAGTTCGTTTTTTTTGGGATTTGCTGCTGCTGTCCATGTTCTTCTGTATATTTACGCAGTGGCAGACCCAATACTTTAGTTTGGCAATACAAGGGAAAAAACGACAAGAAAACTAATGCAATAGAAGCACATACATTTTACTAGGAAGCAGTATAAAAAAGTAATCTCTTTACTTTTGTCAAAAGAGCCAGAAAGAGTGTGTGTGAGAGAGAGACCCTTCTTACGATGTAATGTATGTATAACCCCAACCAATACTCATGTGAGTGCGGACAATGATGATGATTACGGAGTAAATGGAGTATGAGTTAAGTACACTATACCTACCACCACTCCTCTCCTCCTCCACCACTTCTCTTTCTGCTGTTTGTGCCTCTCTCTCTCTTCTCCTCTTTTCTATCGTCCAACTCCAATGCTCATGCTTTCTTTATGATTGCCAATAATAGGAATATAACAGTCACAGATCACATATCGACATATTGTAATGTCTCCCACGGTACAACGATGCGATAACACACACATGCACACAATGATTGTATTTTACTCCCTTCCACACCACCATCACCACTGCCACCACCGCCGCTATTGTCCCATCAACTCCCAAAAGAGCTATACTATTGCATTATTGTAAAAGAAGTACTACAACAGACACACACTGAGGGTGAGGGAGCGGAGGTGGAAGAGGAGATGGAATACGCAGAATTGTTCAAGTAAAATGCTTATGTAGCCTTTGCCGCCTTTGTAGTAAACATCGTCATCATCATCATAATAATAATACATAAATACACATACCAACTTCCACTCTGGAACTACGTGTACGTGGAAAAGCAAGCATTTTATTTTGTTGTCCTTCCGTCTGCTCTTTTCTCCGGGTGAATTGAATCTAGAAAATGGAAATAAATGCATATCTATGTGAGTATGTGTTTGTACGATGTACCAACAAGAAAAAATGGATAAAGACCAAACCACACGATTGAACCAGACGACGAGGAAACAAGAGAGATAGATGGAGAGGAGGACATTGCAGACGACAACAAAAACGGATTTTCACTCATCATTTCTTTCCTCTTCGTCTCCTTTCTCTCCCTTTTCCCAGTACATACATTGCATACATATTTCTCTTCCACCACCACCACCTTTACAGTTTGTGTCTCTTCATCAGGCTTGGATTGTTTTGCTGTATAGATGGATGGATGGGTGTTGTTGGTAGGAAAGGTACAAAATGTTAAATGTACTCACGTACCATACAAAAAACGTTAAAAATTGGTTTCGTTTCACTTTCCAGCAAGTGAGGAAGTAAGAAAACAAGAGGAAGCAGAGCAAGGGGGAAAATCATCAAACAAACTGATAGCGAATGTGCATACCCAGCTATTCTATTGTTATATTAGTACTCCAGTAGCAGAGAGGAAGAAGAGCTGTTGCTGATTGATTTTACCTATTCAATTCTTTACAATTGTTTTCCTATCTCTCTCCCTCTCCCTTCACATAATACTCCGACTCGATAGATAGGCAAACATTTAAACATTTATGTTTTTTAAACTCCGCCTTTGCACACGTTTCATTTTTTTAGGAACGGGGTAAAACTTAGCCACTTTCATATGTAAAGCATGAAGGGTTGCTTGTCTTGTGATTACAATCAACACACAAAAATACGTGCTCTTTCTTTACTCTTCACAACAGCACAACAATGATAATGATGGTAATACCATATTCGCATCGCACAAGCAAAGCAACAAAAAAATTGTTTTGTAAACAAGCAGGAAAAAATGAAGCACATACATATTATTTATCAGCCAAAATAGGAGCAATAAGGAATTGAGAATAATGGTGATATTTTCATGAAAAAAGACGTCTGTTGTTAACCATATAATTATTATGTACATTATAATAACCGTGCTCATAGTACTTTATCATACATCCATAAACTTCATCATCTAATTTCTTTCTCAGTAAAAAGGATGAAGAATGAATAGTTCGGAAAGTATATAGTAAAATCTTCTATAGTAAGTACATTTGTACATTATTGTGCAATACATCAATTCTGGCTTTTTTGACTGACGTTTTCTGTTTTGCGTACCGAAAAGAAATATGTGTGGCAGGGCAGGTAAAGAGTCTATTTGGAGGATTTATCATTATCAGCTACAACTAAAGAAGATATTCAAATTCGTCAGAGTTTTTTTCATCCTCACCGTCATCATTCATTTTTTTTGTACATGCAGCGTCGTCAAATCTGCATAATAACAGTACAGACGAGGAGAAGAGCAAATACGAAGTAGTAACAGTAACGGCAGCAGTAAAGTAAGTAAGCAGTAGCAGCAAATTTTTAAGTGCAGAAGGAAACTATTTACTACTAAATGCGCTTGTTGTAGAAAAAAGTACAGTTGAGAGTTGACTTGAGCTGTTTTCAATTCAGGTTTTGCACATAAAAAATTTCAAGTCTCCCTTTTGGCCAAATACCAAACCAATTCAGCCACCACAACAACAAGCACTGACTGGGAGCACTCTTCAGTTCAACTGAATTGACGGAGAAAGAAATGTATGCAATGCACATCAATAAATCTGCGTGTGTGAGTGAGCGATCGTGAATCACTACCACCACTGCTACCACAAGCGTCATCATTCAATTCATCCATCTATCCAAATCCAACAACCATCCCATATCCCATTCCCGTTGTTATTGTGCAGGACCAGCAGTACACAAGAACACTGAGCTTTTTTAAGAGCTTCTGTCAGCTCACCAGAATGTGTCATCCATCAAGCAAGGCAAACTAACTAAACTGAATAAATGTGCAAAACAGGAACGTGATGAATGAATGGGAATTGGGAACTTAAACTGGTGTGCTGCTGCGAAAATGAACACTGCCAAAAAAAGAGCTTGCTGCTTTTTCTTCTCAACACTTTGTTGTCGCTATTATGTTACGTCCAATCTTCCTTTTTTCCATTTGCAAAAAAACAAGCACCTATACAGCATCTGTAGTACATATTATTACATTTTCCCATTTTTGACATGATAATACATGAACAATGAATGACTATATTCACAATTTTTCATAGCTCGATGAATGCTAATAATCCAATTCGTCTTTTGCTTCTGGTTACTTGTCATGTACAGTCATTAATATTACTCGCGAGCCGCAATGGGCATGCTTGCTCTTGCAGGCTGACTGATAAATTAAGTGAAAAAAGGAATCATTTCAATTTTCAATCGAAAAAATGGATTTCACATGAATGAATCATGAATCATCATTATCATCATCAGAATCACATCAGGCGAAAAATATTTATTTTATGCATCATACAATCAAATCATTATATCATCATCATTATCTCATTGCATTTCTTTAGTCGACATGATCGTCAACCTTTTTTTATTTTAGCTTTTTAGCTGCAAGTCAAGAAATGAGTACAAAATAGAAGAAGAAGGAAACAAGTACATTTCATATACTTTTATAAGTTGTATTGAAAATGAAAATTGATTATGGATTTTTTAATCAAACTGAAAATGTCAAATGTTGGACTTGTTTTCCATTTTCTCAAATATAAATAACAACTATTAAATAATAACTTTTTTTATAATAATAATGTGTTGAGCTACAGTTCATTTTCTTGAAGCTCGTCATTATCAGCATGGTTATCACAGTCATCGCCATCATCCTCACGCAGAGTTGAATAATAAGCAAAAATATGTAATACGCAACACATTTTTTCCCCTCTCGCTTTGCTTTTGGTTATAAATGCTGTTGGATTTCGTGAGTCGTGCATCCCATTTATCATTTAGATTAAGCAGTTTGCTACAGCACTACATTAATTCTTTCCAATATATAAGCAAATAACTACCATGTTATATATTATTGCTATGAGTACATGTAAAAACGACGATGATGATGATGATGACACATTTGCCAATTCAAATACAGCCGTGAGAATAGAAAATTACGACACACATCACACACAAAAAAATGTCTTTTTTATCAGCAGAAAAGACAAATATGCGATGATGAGAAGACAAGAGCCTATTACGGTGCTAGTGATATTTCTTATGGATGACTGATAATTTGTTCGAGTAAACCCAGCTTGGCCTGAGGTGGAAAAGGGTTCATTTTTACAAAGCGAAAAACACGGCGTATATTACATGCTCACTTTAGTTGGAGAATGCAAAAGGAGGATTCAAACGCACAATCAGACAAGAACACTTTTTTGAGCAAGATGGAAAGGAAAAAAGGATCCACCTGATACATAAAAAATGCAGATTTTTTTCTTCTTCTTTCGTTCGAGTGCATGGGAAGTTGATCATGTTGATACATGTCGTTATTTTTTTTGTGCGTGTGTGTCTGCTTTTATGCATGAAGTGACAAGATGACGATGATTTTGTTGATGGTATTTACATTCTGAAATATTGAAATGAGCAGTAAACCGAAACAACTAACAAAAAAGGGCATAACATAACAACACAAGATAACAAATGTGTAGTGTGCAGAGATTGGGATGGAGAGAGCAGAGGTACTTAAATAGATGATGTAGCCAAAAGCTGCCGAGATTGGTGAGACTCGCACATTTTTTCTGTTTAGGCATTATCGTAAATGCTGATGTAATGATATTGGCGGTGATGGTAGTAGAAGTGTGGTGAATGGCATCTCTCCGATGGGAAGAGCAAGAATGTTAAATGTAATGTAATGCATGCATGCATGCAGGTAGTCGTAGTTGCTGTTACACAAATTGAGATCGAAAAGAGTTTTTTTCGCATGAGCTTGCCGGGATTTCGTACTCGCAATGCAGGTAGCAGTAAAAACAAGGGGAAAATCAGGTCTTTTTTTATTTTTCAGAGAACCAGCATAAAACCCTTTTTACGTTTGTTTTCATGTCCAATATGGATAACAAGCAAAAAACACACTTTCATTGGGGAATCCTTCATAATGCAAAATAACTACAAGTTTTCAAGTGCAAATTTGAAATTTTCTTCAAATTCTAATTCCTTGTCAAATGAATGTTCCCCCCCAACGAAACCAGACTTTAACCGTATTCCATCCAAAAGGAATATTATGTATTTACGCTTAAATGCTTCTGCTTTCCCTTTTTTTGACCCGCCCAGCCACACATGAAATGACACGCATTTGAAGTTTTATATACTTTTGCACAGGTGTACATACATTCAACATTAACTTTTCAATATCCAGTTACGAGAAAAAACTTAAAAAGATCCGCAGTAGGTCCAACTCATCCCTTTTCATATTTTATCATAATTTTACATCATGTTACGCTTCTGCACCCAGACAGGTGTACAATCAAATAGCCAATTTCCCTCTGAAAACTTTTTTAATTTGGTGGGATTTTGATTTTGCCATAATAGAAGTTTCTACAAAGTTAACTTGCAGTAAAATTGGAAATGACTTAAGTAGGATAAGAGGAAGACGACAGAGATTCTTCCTCACTCACGCGGCAGTAGAAGCAGAGCAGAAGCCTGATATACATAATGGAATTATCATTATTACAGATTACAGCAGGTAAAAAGCGCATTTACTTCCACACGTAAAATAAAGTATATCACGCTTGATATGCATACCTATAGCTACAAACGTATATATGCGTGTTTCCTTACAACACACCATGCAATTACACCAGATTATGTCATATACGTTGTTCCTAGCATTTATCATATTAATACATGCTTGTCCTCCTTCACCTTATAGAGAGACTGTTTTATGTGTGTGTGTGAGCTGCGAGATGCACGCATATCACCCAAAATTGTAAATACTACTTTCTTTTCTCTTCGCGAGTAGTCAAATAACCTTATTTGAGTGGAGTAGTGCGTGCAGTTTTGCGTTATGAGTTGAAATGTGCATCAAGCTTCCACTTTTTCGTCCCATTCACACTCCATCCATAACCATTACACCGCAGCTTGTGCGTTCTCTACTCAGTTTTTTGTGCTGTTCTGCTGTTGCTTTCCCTTCCCGTCTTGCCAGTAGTCCAGCAGAAGAGAGCTTTTGGCTTTCGCGTACGATTTTTATTTTATTTTATCATATCATTTAATGGTATGCATGTACGCATGATAGGTGTACAAACGAACACAACACACATGCATGCTAGTATTTTACGCAGTAGCAATACGCATTCCTCATCTCTTCTTAAGATAAATAAGTACATGTAAACATGCATACAGCAGCTTCTACATATTCCCATCTCATCTCTTCCCAGAAGTGTTCATGACAAAGCAAAGGTAAAAAAAGGTGCACTGCATATATACGAATTTGTGTGTACGTAGTACGTACGTGGTGGTGGCAAGAAGGCATAATGTACCTACATAATATGTACATGGCATGATGATACCCAATCTATCGAATGCTCCTTTAGACGGCTGCGGTGGTTGGTGTTATCAAGGCTTCCTGTTCATGTTCATTTCAAGTTTAAATGATAGATAGTCTGTAGTAGTGTAAATTTGTACAGAGCAAAAACAACGCACGCACATCATTTTCATCTCGTCTCCGTCAACAAGATCAACAACAACTACTACATCGTATCATGAAAGAAAAACCACCAAGACCAAGGAGAAACCTGCTAGTATCGGTCGGTCGGTGTGGACAGACAAGACAAGACAACAAGGTACATATACACGGATATAAAAGCAATGCAATAATGCATGCTACTATTTTCTGTCCCTATACACAGCACACTCATTAGGCTAACCACGAAAACCTTTTAAAATGAAATAGCAGCCTTATTTGCTATAAATGTCGATAATGACAGGACACACAATATTGTGTATCCATCCATATATAAAAATTTGCAATTATCATCATATCGCGAAATAACATGTCCTTCTCTCCGTAATCTGATCTTTGTGTAGAATATGTCAACACGATCATAATCCACCTTTTTCTAATCAGAGGCAGGTCCTCAAGGAGGACGACGAAGAGAAAACCTTGTACTCACTGAGGATACTACAACTTCTACTTGAGTAATGGAGATGAACAAGTAGTAAACTAAGTGTTAAAACGAAGTATATTTCGTACTCATGTGTGAGATGCATGGAATGAAAAGGGTTTTGCTTTTTGTGCTGCTGCTACTGTGGCTTCACAACTCTTGAGAGTTGCATATTTCCTCATAAAAGAATGTTATATTCCACCACTTAGTTGACTAAGTAAGTTAGCTTTCCTCTTTTTCTGGTTTTTGTGTTTTTTGGGGTGCTTCTGTGTGCTGTGTGTTGTTGCGTTGCGTAGACAACATATATAGCAGTTAGTAGTACCACCAACACAGCACTAACAACTACCAAACCATTATTAAGGATACATTGTATGTTTTATAGAGAGCAGACCAAGAAAACACTACGAAAAGCTTCAGAGAGTAAGTTTCTCTGAAGAGAAGAGTAGTGATCCATAATCCATACTGTTGCTCCTCTCAATAATCTATCTTTTGTTGTTTGTTGTTGTTCTTGTCGTCGTCGTTGTTGTAGTTGAGTCGGTCGGACGGGAATTTAGTGGTAAGGAAGGATGAAGCTAACTAAAACTTTCAAAGCTCTATACCGACATATCAAAAAAATAATATATAACATATAAAATAATAGTATTCATATTATATATACCCACATCGCATCATAATATACTACTCACAATGCAATCAGCTTTTAAGCTCTCTTTTTCTCTCTTTGGTTTTTTTGGTTGCTTCCCGTCGTTCAAGAGTACTGACTTGACTGGTAAGAGAGGCGAAATGAGTATGTGCAGCAATACAATGTTGAATGCATGATACCAGTTTTTATGCTCTTCTTTCTGGGAAAAACAAGTATATTGTCATCATTTGAATCGTTGCTCTCTCTCTCTCTCTGTCTCTCTCTCACTCTGTCTTTCGTGTTTGTGCTAAGCTCTTGCTTTCCGTACTCACTTTACTGCGAGCTATACCCTGGGTTGTGTAACTGTGTGCTGGTGTGCATTGTTGAATTAAGGATAAATCCTAAGAAAAAACCATGTTATTACTTTAACTTGGGTAATACAGTTATGCACACTTACAACGTTACTACCACACGACAAGAGGACTGTGAATACTGTGATAGTGATGAGGCACGATGGATGATGATAATATATGCGTTATAGTGTACAAAATGCACTTATTATATGAAATTATGGGGTATTTATCCGATGCATTAGCAACAAAGCTCGTTTTGTAAAAATAAAAACTCAATATAGAGGATGGACTATGGACATGTATCATGTTTCTCTCTCTGATTATTAGTATTTTTTATTATTAAAACCAGCAAGAAACGAAGTACTCTTCCGAGGTCTTGCTACGTCCATACACATTCGTCTTCCGTTCAAGGAGCTCAAGATGAAAATTGAAATTATAAATGCATTGAAAACTTGACATTATCACCTCAAGTCTCATAAAACTAAAGCGTGATAAATGATTAATGATTTGGACTTTAACTAGGTATTTAAATTCAAATAAATTCAAAAAAAATCAAATAAACTTTTTACTGTTGTCCTCAAAAACTATTTAAACACTTTTTTTAATGTAATTTTTTTACATCCGTGTAAATTAAAAACTTTTAATTATCATTTCAAAATGCGTGTCATTTGTAACACCCGACAATTTTCATAGATGGACCGACAGACATACATTTCCAACCTGATGTACCGTAAATTTCCTGTTACTTTTGTGTTTCAAGATTACAATGCACTTTTGCTGTACGCTTGCATTGCTTGCATCATATCAAAAAAATATACAATACTACCCATGGACAATAGAATAACATGTATATGCCTACGCATTCCAAACTGTCCCCATGATCCCCATCATCATCATCATCATCTCTGCAAACACCACACACCACTGCTTAATATAATAGCAGTGACGTGCGCTCCTATAAAATTCACAGATAGAGATAGCAATTGCAGTACATTTGAGGACACAAGAGAAGGAACACGATTATTTTAGTAAATATGTGAGAGGGCGAAAATCCTATCGTCGTTGTTTTTCATGATATGTCCATGTAACATACCAAGTGGTGGTGGTGGTAGCAAAGCGCAATATCTACAAACTACCCCTTCTTGCTATATGAGGCGAGGAGGAGGATAATAATGATGACGACGACGACGAAGACGGCGATCACGATGATGATTATGGTATCGCGGTGGCAAAGGCAAGGCAATGCAATGCAACGCAATGGCAAACGGCAACATTTAAGCAAACAGGGCAGCAAAATAAGAAGTCTAGTGTGAAGGAAAACTAAACTGCTCCTGCTTTTTTTTTCTTTAAAAAAACTAACTTCTATACCAAAGCGCAGCAGTAAGTAAGCAAGGAATATAGCAGAAAATGCAATGCAAACATCGCAACGCAACGTCGTTGCTCTTGCTACCAAGAAGAAGGGATGAGGAGATGTCGAAGTCTCTAGCTCTCTTCTCTTTCAGTATTGTGCATGGCAAACTTGGTATATAAAATGTAATGGAAAAGGTAGGTGTACTGAAAGAAGGAAAGAAAAAAACATCCACCACCAAGTTCTGTGTAAAAACACTATATAGGTATATACACACAAATATAATATACATTTATAACATACTTTGTATACTCTTTAGCAAGGATTTAAAAGATTTTCTGTATACATCTATATCGATATTGTAGTCAGCAGCCAAAGCCAGCACACACACACACACAACAGAGAGAGTCACACAGTGAACGTGAGAGATCTACAAATCTACAATCTGTTTAAAAAAAGTCATCCACACATATAAAAGCAAGTAAGCAGGGTAAAGAATTTATATCGCATTGCATTTGGTGATGTGATGGCAGAGAGGAGAAATAGGGTTACAACAATGTATTCAACTATAAAAGCAAGTAGGTAGGTATATACACTCACAATAACATCAGCGACACTTCCTTCCCCCCCGAAATGATGAAAAACACACAGACAATTCTCTCTATATAACAACTATACATAAAATGTATATTATGAAACATGTATAAAATATATGTGTAAAAATGTGTATAGAAAAATATGTATATTTTTCATCATCATCGTCATCTTCCTCTCCTTCAGCCTGAGCCTGATCGTGATCCGAAAGAAGTAAAGTAACTAGAAAAGAGATGATATTTGCTACAATGTATGCTTGAATATCATATAGGTAGGTACCCCGAGACCAACCAAACCTTTATAGAAAAATAGCGAAAAAAAGCAAAGTTAAAAAAATAGTGTGTGTGTTTTTTTCCCTTCTTCTGCTCTCTTATGCTTGAGAAATATATATGGCCAAGACGACAAGACAAGGTAGCAGTATAGGTAAAACATTGTATCTTGGAGTTGTACAGTGTTTTGTGTAGAGTATTCCTAGCCCTGGTTCGTTTTGGTAGCATAGCATATTTATTTACCATCATCATCATCATCATCGTCATCTCCTCACACTCACTTACAACATGAATTGATGGTATGTGTTGTATATATGGCAGGCAGGCAGTAGTGGTGGTAGTGATGTTGAGTGAGAGAGAAGGAGAGAATGATTATTAAAAAAGCTTTGGAAGAGAGAGAGAAGAATAGACGAAGAGAGTCAAAGGAGCAAAAAGCTATACAGAAAACAAGCAGCTCACAGAAGACGAGAAGAAGGAGGAGGAAATTATTTTGTACTTTTTAACTACCACCATTATTATTATTATTACTTTTTAAATATAGCAGTAATCGTAGATGTAGTAATAAAAAATGGGAAAAAATAGTAATGAAGACCTATAATGATAGTGGTAGTGTGTTATAGCAGTTGTAGTTGCTGTTGTAGGACTTGTAGTTTTTTTTTGTTGGCGGAGGATCCCCAAAATTACTACCAACTAAAGATATAAAAAAGTACAATAAACCAGCGTACAGGCAAATAGAGAGGACACAGGAACATGAGCATGATCATCTTTAACAACATCATCATTACAGAGTCCTTACAAACAACGATACAGAAAAATAGTAACATAGTAATATAATATGTGCATCAGAGGCATCAGCACCAACAGCAGCAGCAGTGCTTCAAAGAGTAATCATCATTAAAAATCGACATTCACTTTTTTGGTGAATTACAAGTAGGGAGAAGGGAGATGAATTATTGGCAGTAAAATTTTTGAAGGAGAGAGAAAAAAAATATGTAGTTGTTATAAAAATAATTACTGGTAACAATTGTCGGGAGTGTTGCATGTTGCGTTTGTGCTGAAAGAAGAATGGTGTTGATGATGTTGAGTAATAAGAAGAGTGAGAAGTGCGATGTGCGTTGTTGGTCATAAAAATGGCTTGTTGTGTAAAAATTAGGAATTAGTCACAAGTAAGTTTTAAAAATTTCAAAATACTTAAGCTACATATATACATGTATTGTGAAATAACAAAAGTGAAAAGGCTAAAATGGGTAATTAGGTGATAGAGACTACAAATTAAAAAAAGGAAAATTGGTGGTGCAAGGTTGATGGTATATGGTGGTGTGTGTGCCTTGAGTTCAAAAGGTGAATATAAACTTTTTTGTGTGAAATAATTGCCCAATATTTGCGGCTGAGGCGGGTGGTCGACTGGATGGAGACGATTTGGGATGAATGAATAGATTGTTTGAATGGTGACGAAAAATTGTGTGATTTGGATGATAATGATGATAAGCCAAGGATATAAAATCAATCATTTTATCTTTTTTTACCCTCGACGATCTCATTCATTGAACTGTGAATATTCAGGATCGTTTGATAATGATGATGGGAAAATTGAAATCAGATATGCTCAAAATGCAATGTTGGTTTCATAAACCCAGAAAAAACGTTATTGTGTGAGTGCAAACAAAGGTGGTGATATGATGTTAAGTACAATTGATACAGGAATATAAAAGTTGACCAATTAGTGAAAAAAACACGAATGAACTGGATTCATAAAGTTGAAAGTTTTCATGTTTTAATGGGCAAAAAATGTCCACTTCCGTCAAGAGTGTTGAGAGATAAACTGTTTTGTAGTGAAATCGATAAATTATAAAGTGCACATATTTTGTCTATTGCAAAAAAGCTGTGTTTTTAGTGCGTTGACTGCACTTTTTGATATATTTGAACATTTCTTTGTTTCAAAACAACTCATGACTCATTATATAGATGTTAGTCTCTCCATTATATTATATGTATGCCACACCACACACAGTAGCGGAAATGTGCTCATGTCATATTTTTAGAAAATTTGGTTCAATTTTTTTTGGCAAGCTAGGTTCACTTAAATGGCAGGTATCCTAATTATGTAGAAGTATGATATAATTGCATCGACAATTTTAAAACGATTAGTTGGACATCAGTTTTAGAAAATTTATCAAGAAAATGTGATAAAACATACATACATCAATAGAAGCAGGAAATGAAGTTAATAATAACAACTGCAATTACAACCCGGATTTACTTTTTCAAAGAAACTTTCAACTTTTTTATTAGAAAAGAAAAAGTGGTCTACCAAGATTATGCTAAATGTTCAAACACTCTTTTAAACAGTTCAATTAAAAAAGGAAAATTATGATTACATTTATTTTTGAATAGTAGAAAAAATCAGGATATTGATGATGACAAGCGACAACATAGAGAAGTTTTTAAATGTGATAATTACAAAGTAGCAAGTAGTTACATACCTTTTTTACCATTTGGAAAGAAAAGCTTAGACAAGGTACATTAGAAAACAGACAAAAGTATAAATAAATATTTTGAACGTTTGTCGGTCAGACCAAATATTAGTCATCTATCATCACATATTTATCATCATTTTTATATCTCTGTCGCCAGCCATACCACATATTATAGTCGTCTTCCTTTGTTATTTGTACAACACGGCAAAAGTAACAACAACCGCAAATAATTGAGAGAGGCAGGCCATGTCAAGCCAAAAAAAGGAAGAAAACAAAACAGGGACAATAGTTTTTGCTACTCATACTAAACTTGTGAAAGAGACAAGAGAGAAAGAGCTAGATTAATAATTTATTCATGAAGTAACCATAGCGCTAATACTCTCACAGTGGACGACAATACATACTAGTTTGATGACGTTCCCCTTCTTTGGTTTTTGTTGGAATTGGAATGGAAATTATTGGTTCTTGATGCTTTATGAACCATGACTATGACTACCGGGCAAATAAATACTAATAAGCAAAACTGCTAAGTAGCTTAAACTGATGAGTAATTGAAAATGGCATTTTTTCGCTACACTTTTAGCCTATATATATTTAAAAATACGTTTCTGTCAAGACATTTCACCATCCTCTTCATCTAAAAACCCAATTATGTACCTGGCTCAAGAGTCTCAAGAGAGTTAACTAACGATGCTTGTATGAGAACAGAAGACGTATGAATTTTTTTTTGCGAGTATTAATGAGCATGAGTTTTATGCTTCTGCTGATGGTGGTGGAGTGTTACGTTACATTTAGCCAAACACAGAGCATTGCATACATAGACAACAATCCCATTAAATATTTGTAACACGATAAAGGAAGGAGAAGGAGGAATTGCTAATTTAATGGCCAGCTAGTAAAATAAAGTACCGTTCTGTCATAGTCATAACATAAGTAATAACTAATCATCGTACGCAAATCAGTAAAGAAGGAGTAGCTGATTATGTAGCTCACCATTTGAAAATCAGTTTTCTAAAATTGTCTTTGAAGCAGTTCTATTATTATCTCTCTCGAATCTCCTTGGTGCGACAGATAAAAGTTGATGGAAATCGCGTCTCAGTTTATCATTCATGAATTCATCGTCGTCAGACCAGGACCTTTTTTAAGTTGGAAGCTGACTAACTTAAGTGGTTAGCTATTTAGCGTATTTGTAATTTTGTGGCTGGTTGGGAATACAAGCTTTTCTGATTACCATTATCATAACTGTTTAGGGTGCCATCATCGTCACCGCGCCGATTACACAGTTTTCCAAAAAAAAAAACTCCAGAGCATTTTAAGGCTGTTTGTCTATGTGTGTGTGGGAGCGTCAGCGTGACCGCAACAGGCAAAAACTGTAATGAAAGTGGTTCATACTCATACGGCAGTGGTGAAAAAGCTGGAGTTGAGTGTGGATTGGATTGTGGAAGCGGTGGTGTCGTCGTCGGTGTCTGTTCTTACTGAGCTCTAACGATTTTCCCCATAAATACCGATCGTTCTCTATCCAGATCAGGATATTGGCTGACTTGCGTTCTCCGCGAAAGATGTTACCTTGTGATTTTCACTGATCTACTAATGTGATAACTGTTAAATGTTCCATTATTTATAAGCTTGTAAAGCCTTTTTGATATACCACACCAACACCACCAATTAAAAAATAGGCTTTTTAAAAGAATCAATCACTTATGATTATTGGGGTATTGTAATACCAACGTTTGGTAATTTTTATCAATGATTTTTTTTACATTACAGGTGATTAATATAACTGCCTGGTTGACCCTAACTTACAATTTAAATGCTCAGGAAACATGAAAATGTGCGTTGATGTAGAGAACAACGTAACATGACATTTTTCATGCTACAACAACTCACATGATTTTTACATTACATGATGTACAACTACTTAACTACTGCTTCCACCGGAAAAGAAACAAGCTTACTTCTCTTTGCAAACTTAACTGGTCTTCAAATATACATTTTATCAAATCGAGCTGTGTTAACTTAAGTTTGTGTCATTTTGTTCTTAACAAAAAAACCAAGTGCTTAAATTTGGGAATAGTGCAAAACAACGATAACAAAAAAGTAGCCTAAGTTTTTATAATGTACTTACTTAATACTTTATAACAATGAGCTGGACTTGGACGTGTGTATGAAAAAAAAAGTGTTTTTGGTTTTTAACCCAATTGATTTTTCGTGCGTGAGTGAAAGTGTGCAATGTAAAGCAGATGCGTGAAAAGAAAACTTGTATATGGATACATCACATTACCGGTCTCTCCTCTTCCTCCATAAAAGGGACTCTTCCTAACTTGTGTGTAGTGGGATTAAACAATTTTAAAAGAAAACTGCCAATGAGTTGATAAGCTCGTTAGAAAAGTGGGTGCCGATTAGGCTGATCGACATCCGCTGTGGGTGATCAACAACTGCATAGAAAATGTCTGGTCGGTGCTGGCTGGGAATAGCCAGACTCTGGGGCTTCTTGTTAGCAATTGCATTTTTGCCATCAGCACCATGTGTTCCAAGTAATCACATTGTGAAAACCTTCGTGGATCCCACAGGCGATAACAGCACAGTCAATAACCATCTTGTGGTTCATAAGGAAACAGGTATTCTGTACGTAGGCTCAGTGAATAGAATATACCAGTTGGATCCCAACCTTCAGCTTCTCGCTGTCAACAAAACTGGGCCGTATGAGGACTCTCCTGAGTGCTCTGGTTATCGGGATTGTCCTCCCAAAGTGCGGGCGTCCTTAACGAATAACGTGAACAAAGCTCTTGTAGTGGACTACAGTCGAGCAAAGCTCATCGCTTGCGGAAGTTTATACCAGGGAACCTGCTCGATAATCGGACTAGACAATGTGTCGACTTCCGAGTCAGAGTTTATTGGGGAGCCCATCGTGGCAAATAACGAGACGGCCAGTACTGTCGCATTCATTGCGCCTGGACCTCCATCTCCACCTACAACGACGGTGATTTATGTTGGAGTAACGTACACGGGAAACTCGCCATATCGTCATGAGGTCCCTGCAGTTTCCAGTAGGAGCTTGATTCCTCGGGATAACTTTCAGATTGTTCAGGCCTCTGTGTCATCTGGCACTAAAATTCATGTTAGTCAACGGGATTCATACCCAATCAACTATGTTTATGGATTCAGCTCAGAAGGCTTCTCGTACTTTATGACCACTCAGAAAAAGGATGTAGGAAACTCGCCGTATATCTCAAAGTTAGTAAGGGTGTGTCAGAATGACTCCAATTATTACTCATACACGGAGATCCCCATTGAGTGTGTCAGCGAGACGACGGGTAGCAAATTCGACCTTGTTCAGGCAGCCTTTGTTGGCAAGCCTGGACCTGACCTTGCCAACAAGTTGGACGTGACTCATCAAGATGATGTGCTATTCGCTGTGTTCTCTCGTGCGGAAAATCCTGGAAGTTCCCTTGCGGGAAAGGAGAGTGCATTGTGTGTGTACTCCCTCAAGGACATTCGGCGGAAATTCGTGGAAAATATCGAGCTATGCTTCCAAGGGAAGGGGAACAGGGGACTTGGATTCATTGCTATGAATGCGCCTTGTGTGTCAACGGTATGTCCACATCTGTATCAAATGCTATGCATGCAAGTGTGCATATTTATTCTAATGTCTTGTTTCTTATAAAATATCTTTCGATATAGAAACTCAAAATAATTGAAGAAGACTTCTGTGGGATGGACGTGAATACACCATTGGGAGGAGAAAAACCTGTATTGGCTGTGTCTGTTTTGAATTTCACAACGCAGCTGACGTCAGTAGCTGCTACCTCTGCGGGTAACTACACCGTTGTATTCTTGGGTACAAAAAATGGGCATTTGAAAAAGGTTGTTGTGGAAAGTGGCAAGTCAGGAACGGAATATGATGACTTGGACATTGATTCTGGAAGTAAGGTTCTTCCAGATATGTTCTTTGACCCTCAAAAGTCGCATCTTTATGTGATGACTGAGAAAAAGGTAGCGTAAAAAATTTGCAAAAATGAATATAAATATACACATGTATTTTTGTACAAGTTGCAATTCGTCAGAGTAGTCAGTACTAATGCAATTGACGTATTCATTTATGCAGATGTCGAAAGTGCTGACTCACAACTGCTCTGAATATTCAACATGCAAGGATTGCGTGGATGCCGGAGATCCTTATTGTGGATGGTGCTCACTTCAAAATAAGTGCGTAAAAATATGAGAATCACTTTCACTTTTATTACCAGAGTACAATTTTATCATTAAGTTGACTAACAATTTATTTATTTTTACTAACTTAGGTGCACGTTAAAGAATAACTGCCCGAATAGAAGTAAACAGTCCGAATTGTCTCTATACTGGATATCTTATAAGAGTGGTCAGTGTACTAGGATAACGATGGTGACGCCAAACCAGTTGCAAAGCTCAACGGCAAGAACTGTAAGTCCAGCCGCGAAAAATTCAGACTAAAATGCAAAAATAACTGCGTGCACAAAACCATGACAATTACACTAAATTATACTTTTCTTAAATTCATTTCAGTTGACCATAAATATTGATCATCTTCCCACCCGTTCCGGCGAGTTCTGGTGTGTATTCCGATTTGCTAGTGGCAAGACGCTCAAGACTCACGCCAATCTGACAAGCAATGGCGTTATTTGCTACACTCCACCTACTTCTGATCTACCTCCAATCCCACCTCAACAACGTAAGATTTACAAAGGAATATTTTGTTACAAAAAGTTGTATATAGTTATTTTTACACTTTACCGTAATTCAAATAATTACAATGCGTTATTTTGATGTATTGTTGCTTTGGTGTAGATAATTTCACTGCGACATTGTCAGTTCGAATGTCACAGGATGGTAGCACCCACAATGATTTTGTTGCCACGGATTTCGTATTTTTTGACTGTAATACATACACCACGTGCACGTCCTGTGTGACCTCAGCATTTCCTTGTGACTGGTGCGTAGATAAACATAGGTGCACACATGACACCGCTGAAAATTGCCGCAATGACATCTTAGTCACTGGATTAAACGTAAGAATTTTAGAGTTGAAAGTCGCTGTGAGAAAGTCTATCTTTAAGTCGACATTACTGACATTTTAATGATTTGTTTTACAGAGGGTGGGTCCTAGCATCCGGAGTGGACCAAACTTTTGTCCCCGCATTAACGTTACCAACGGCTCTCCTGAATTACTTGTTCCTTATGGCACCCAGAAACGAATCCAGGTTAAGGTGGATAATATTGCGGTAAGTTAACTTTACATATGATACCTATGTATACATTATAACACATTTCCCAAGAGTACATAACATTTTAGCGGTTTTCTATACCAAAAATCCCCATAGAAATTTTTCTCTTGATATAATTTCTCCAGATATACTTTCTCCAAATTAACTTTCTCCAGATAAACTTTCTCCAAATTAACTTTCTCCAGATAAACTTTCTCCAAATTAACTTTCTCCAAAATAACTTTCTCCAAATTAACTTTCTTGAGATAAAATTTCCAGATAATATTTTCTTCGCTCTACATATTAAGTTATTCTAGACATTTGTGGGATCTAATGATTCGATTTATATTTTTTCTTATTTATAGCAACAAATAATAGTGCAGACCAGATTTTCCTGTCGCTTCAATATTGAAGGACGTGTGACGCCTTCGAACGCTCAACTGGTGGAAAGTACAATATATTGCGATTCCATTCCTTTCAACTATAATTCTCCTGCACCAAATATTACAGTGCCATTTGCCGTAGTGTGGGGTGGCGGAGAGACTAAATCTCTGGACAATCCTGACAATATACACAGTACGTAACTTTGTAAAATGCATATGCCATATTTTTAGGCTGCCAGAATATTATGCAGTATTTGGGCAATTAAAATATTTTGTTCGTTTCCACCAACAGTTCTTGTGTACCGGTGCCCAGCCATGGCTGACAATTGTGGTATGTGTCTTGCTATGGATGAAAAATATGGATGCGGTTGGTGCCAAAGTTCCAACCGTTGCCAGGTGCGGGAGCAATGTGACAATGGCCAGGGTGTGTGGCTCAGTAGAAATCAAACATGCCCAAATCCTGAAATTCGCTCATTTTATCCTACGAGTGGTCCTTGGGAAGGTGGAACAAATGTAACCATTGAGGGTATTAATCTCGGGAAAACGTTTGATGTAAGTCGTAGCTCATGAAGTGCAAAGCAATAACTCAGGATGTTTCAATTGTATAATTCTCAATACTTGTATATTTTCCAATAGGACATCTATTCTGGTGTAACTGTTGCTGGAGTGTCTTGTGAGCCATACCGTCACCTTTACAGTAAAACGAGAAAAATTGTGTGTCGTCTGGATGGCCCTGGTAATAATGAGCCCAAGGCGGGACCAATCATTGTCAAGGTTGCTGATTTCCGTGCTGAGTCCACGAAGAAGTATCGATTTGTCGACCCCAAGATCAAGAGCATTAGTCCAACAATGGGACCTATGAATGGTGGCACTCGTCTCACTATTTTCGGGGAACATCTTAACGCCGGAAGTGATGTACAAGCGTTTGTTGAAAACATTCCATGTCAAATAATTTTGAAAGAAAACAACCGTCTTGAGTGTCGCACTGGTGGCTTCAAGCGCAAAAATAGATTGCGTGTCATAGTAAAGTTTGATCAAAGGGAACGAATTTACGAACCTGGATTCTCGTACGTTGACAACCCAGTCATCATATTTGAAAAGGATAAACCAATTCGAGGAATTCCAGCAGGTGGCATTAATGTTACCATTGAAGGAAGGAATTTCGACGTGATCCAGGATCCGCAGATGTATGTGTTATTTAACGGAAGCAAGTACACCAGCCCTTGCAACATCTCCAGCAACGATACCATGTTCTGCCTCACACCAAATTTCCACGAGGAGCCTAGCTTTTACGAAACAGATGGAAGGGACGCTAATATACGATTGCAGTATGGGTTTCTCTTGGACACTGTCAATTACACTGCATTTAACAACACGGATGACGATCATCCATTCATTCTCTTCCCCAATCCTCAGTACGATCGGTTTGAGGATGAGGTCAAGAAGTACAAAAGCGACTACCTCACAATTAACGTATGAAGAAAAGATTTTAAATGTTACAAATTCAGGTTTATATTCTCGACGAGATATATATCCAACTTTAATTATTTTTAATTTTCATTATTTTAGGGGCGAAATTTGAACTCTGCTACTGACGAGGCTGATTTAGTTGTACTAATTGGCAGTACTATTTGCAACGTTACGTCCCTATCAAAAAATCAATTGACATGCAAGCCTCCACCAACTCAGCCTCCAGACATGGATGACAATGGACGAATAGATTCATCCCGTTCACCCACAGTCAGAGTGAGTAACAGATTTGTATAAAAGTTGGGATTTATTGTGGATTTTGTAACAATGGTGCTTTAATAATACTTTAATAGGTGAAAGTCGGGAAGAATCTGACGTATGTAATCGGCCGTCTTCGCTATGATCACATCACAGCTGGAGAGCTCCCCCAACGAATCATGTACATGATGAGCGCTGGTGGCATTATTCTTTTCATAGTTTTCATTTTTATCCTGATTTTATATCGTCGCAAGTCTACGGAAAGTAACCGGGTCCTTAAAAGCATGCAAGAGCAAATGGACGTTCTAGAATTGCGTGTAGCTGCCGAATGCAAGGAAGCTTTTGCTGAGCTTCAAACTGAAATGACTGACTTAACTGGTGATGTGACTTCATGTGGAATACCATTCCTGGAATATCGCGGATATTGCATGAAAATTCTTTTCCCGAACGGGGAGGAGCATGCCATTCTCCAGATCGACCGACCTGACCTTCACTTTCGGGCCAAAGGACTTCGGCACTTTGGACTGCTAATTCTGAACAAGACCTTCCTACTTCTTTTCATCAGAACATTAGAAAATAACCGATACTTTTCCATGCGGGACAGGGTGAACGTCGCCTCCCTAATTATGGTATCCTTACAAGCTAAAATGGAGTACTGCACGGATATTCTGAAAACATTATTAGCAGAGTTGATAGAAAAGTCAATGGAGAGCAAGAATCATCCCAAATTGTTGCTACGAAGGACGGAAAGCGTTGCTGAGAAAATGCTCTCCGCCTGGTTTACATTCCTTTTGTACAAGTTCCTCAAAGAGTGCGCTGGTGAGCCCTTGTACATGTTATACAGAGCCATCAAACAGCAAGTTGACAAAGGGCCTGTGGATGCCGTCACTGCTGAAGCACGTTATTCACTCAGTGAGGAGAAATTGATTAGACAGTCAATTGGATATCGACCATTGGTGAGTGTAGGCTTCGCATTGTCTCTTAAAATCTTGTTACTTACTTTAACTTATCGAATAACTTTTTTTCGTTTGCAGACTGTGTTCGTTTCAATGTCCCACCAGACGACGTACATGACGGGTCTGGACTTGAATCAAGAGAACACTGACGTTCCAGTGAAAGCTTTGGATTGTGACACAATCACTCAAGTGAAGGAGAAGGCACTGGACACAATCTACAGAGCCACTCCTTACAGCCAACGACCTCGAAAAGAGGACTTGGATCTTGAGTGGAGAACAGGAAATAAGGGGAGACTCATCTTGTATGATGAGGACAGCACCACAAAGACTGAAGGAGAGTGGAAGAAACTCAACACGCTAAGTCATTATCGAGTACCAGATGCAGCATGTCTGACACTAGTACCTAAGCAATCATCCATGTACAATTTATCAATCCTCTCTGAGCGCTCTGAGAAGTCGCATCACAAATATGAAACACTTAATCTCAGTAAGTATAACTCTGCCAGTCCTCCCCTCAGTCGGGCTACATCACCCCTGAATCACGACAGGGAAGGAGGAATGAAGGTAATTGGAAATAGTTTTTTCGAATTTTAAATATTCAAGTTAACTTCTTGATCATACTCTTTTAACACTTGCATTTATTTCTGCAGGTGTGGCATTTAGTGAAACATCACGATAATGATAACCAGAAGGAGGGTGAGAGAGGGAATAAAATGGTGTCTGAAATATATCTCACTAGGTTATTAGCCACAAAGGTAAGCTTGAAAATTATACAACTCACTCATAAATATATATTCACTCGTATGTATGTTTGTGCAATGAATGAATGAATATATTTTATTACCTGTTTAGCTCACACTACAAAAATTTGTGGACGACCTATTTGAAACAATATTCAGTACTGCCCATAGAGGCAGCGCGTTACCATTGGCCATAAAGTACATGTTTGATTTCTTGGATGATCAAGCACTCCAACATGGCATTACCGATCCAGAAGTAGTACACACGTGGAAAAGCAATAGGTACTAAAACAACGTATCAAATGTTTGTAATGCCTCAAAATGACGTGCCCTAATTCTAAAATATTATCCATTGTCTCTTTCAGCTTGCCATTACGTTTTTGGGTTAATTTGATTAAAAATCCCAACTTCGTTTTCGACATCCACAAGTCGAATATCGTGGATGCTTGTTTATCTGTAGTAGCCCAAACATTTATGGATGCATGCTCTACTTCAGAACATCGACTAGGTAAAGAAAATATGAATCCCTTTTGATTTTGACATATCTGGTAGTGAGACAGTTTTAAAGCAATTTTACTTTTTTGGACTCTATAGGCAAGGACTCCCCGAGTAGCAAACTTTTATATGCCAAAGACATTCCCAGTTACAAAGAGTGGGTGGAACGCTACTATGCCGACATCAAGACCATGCCATGTATATCAGACCAAGATATGAATTCCATGTTGGCTGAGGAGTCAAGAGTAAGTGTTTTGAATTTAAGTGTAAAATAAAATGTTTGAGGGAAAAATGGAAAATAATTGGTAATTTTTAATATTTTATAGCTGCACTCAAGTGAATTCAACACGGAGTGTGCTCTTCTTGAACTGTATAACTACGCCTCTAAATACAACGACCAGCTAATGATGACCTTGGAGGAAGACGAGTTCTCGCAGAAACAACGACTGGCATATAAATTAGAGCAAGTTCACAATATCATGGTCTCCGAGGGACATTGATATTGAGGAAGAACTACTACCAAACAAACATTCGCAGCAAAAACTCGTTAACTCATCACATCAGAAACTCCACATCAATCATTCAATTTTAGAGTGTATAAAACAAGCCAACAAACATAATTTACATGCATACATTTAGGGAAAATATATATACA
>JAQFZG010000821.1:0-26462 GCA_034695465.1 Entomobrya nicoleti | reverse complement strand
GCAGTATGCATGTGCAAATATTTCTTCTTCCTGCATACAACTAATCCCAATACACCAAAGCAGTTGCCCCCTTAATGAATTAAACTTTCTTTTTGAAAATTGTCCGACGATCATTTCAACTTCGAATTACCAATCGTATTTATGGAAGGTAAGAATGGATCTTGTCAATTTAAACTAGTTTAAAATGAGAAGCATAATCCAATGTCGATTTTTTAATGTTTAATTAAATTATATTATATATGTATGCCGTGCCAAATCAATTTATTCTGGCTAAAGATTTATGAGACGAATCTTCCAATAACTACAAGACATTCAAGAATACAGCGTCAAAAAGAATTAAAGCAGCTTAAAAACTATCGATGAGTAAATTCTGTTTTTAGTTTAATAAACGGCAGGGGGCGGGGTAACAAATCCATTTGCATTTGATGTAGGTCCTTCATCGACACTACAGCTGCATGATGAGGATGTGGACGTTGTTGGCGTCTGCTCAGTAGTTGATTGAGAGTTGGATGCACATTCCTTCCCTTGATTAAATGATGGGGAAACTGGTGAACAAAGCATTTGTGTTGGCACTGAGCAGTGGTACTGTTGTGGAGCGTTATTTTGAGGTTGTCGAGATCGGTCTTGGTATTTTTGGGCTGGTGATGATCCCAATTTGCCGGAGTTCTGGTTGCATTGTTCGCAGTCTTTTAATGAAGGGAGTAGCTTATTCCAAAATGCACAAGCTTCTGCTTTTGGTCCCTGAATATTTTCTGTACTGGAGTTTGAAATGATTGTTGAGTTTACATCCAGGTAAACTGGGTTTTCGCTGGAATAGCGTTCCCAATCTTGAGACGGAATTCTAATGAGAACAATTAACGGGATAACATAAAATATAAAAAACATCAATAAAATCATGAGAAGATAATAAAAATTATGTCACTTAACCCATCTCTCATAAAGTTTCCAACCATTTCCATGAAATTTTTAATTAGTTTCTCCTCATTATCTGTGTGGGGTTCTGATTCTGGTATACCAAAAAGTAATGGAACGTCATCTCCATGCATAACACCCATCCATTCTCCCCATTGATTGAACTTAAAACGCTAAATGCAAATTGGGGGAAAAAATATAAGAAATCTTTAAAGAACCATTATAATCGTAACATTTTTGTATAAAACATTTAAATATTGATTGCTAACCTGAGTTAAATGAAAGTAGTATACAGCCAGACCTCTACTAGCCCAAGTGTCAGCATATTTTCGCTGAGGACAAATGAACCATGAATCCCCCACAGCTTCACCAATTTTTCTTTGATTTGCTAACCCATCCTCTGGATTTTCCCAGTTAGTGTACTGTATATTGTAAAATCACATCGTGTATTTTTAATTTTTTTATAATTAAAAGTGTTTCTTTTATTTATATACACAGTACACACCGTGAGAGCAAAAAGTTGAAGTCGACTTTTGCGTTATCAGAATATATGTAAGATTTAATAATTATAATTAAATAATTAAGTTTAACCTTATTAATGATCGTCTCGCGTTCCAGTTCTGTATATCCATTAAATAACTCATTCATAATCTCCACAAATTGATCGTAGCAAACTGGTGTTGGTTTAATGTGGGAAAACTGGTTGATATAATGGTACAATATGAAATATGTTCCTAAATATGACACACATTAAAATTAAATTGATGAAAATGAATTAAACTTAAAATTAGCCAAAAATCATTTTAAAAAACCTTCATCTTGAACGGTTCCCATCATCATGTCCGCACGTTTGGCCTTCCCTTTCTGGATAAGAACATCCGGATGATCAGGTAGAAAGTAGCCATCCACAATGGGTGAAAATGTGAACTCTAAAACGTTTTCGTAAAGTTTCCACTGGGCAGCAGTTAGTGTATCTGCGTCAACATTCCTAAGACATTCTACCATTTCGTGTGGATCCTAAAAAATACTTTATTTATTTAAAGTTGCCAAAAAGCAGAAAGTTTCTCCACCTTCCATAATCAAATCATTTTTGCAATTTTTACACTTTGATTGCATCCAACATATTTGGCCAACTGGCGTGAGTTTTCTTTTACTTCTTTCGCCGGCTTAAGAGCGTACCGGGCGTTGGGAAGTCCTGATGTTGTGAATCCACGTTTGATGTAGTGTTTGCTCAGAGGCGACAAAAGTTGAAAATTTACTGAGGCTGCACCAGCAGATTCTCCAGCCGCTGTCACTAGGTCTGCAAAACGAATTAATTTTGAATTACATTCATACTGGCAATTGGCATATCTCTCTTCGCCTGAAAACTGTATACTTTTTAATAAATTGTTTAAAACTTTACTTGGATTTCCACCAAAATACTCGATATTTTTATTGACCCATTTTAGTCCCAATGCTTGGTCTAGAAGGCCCATATTTCCTTGACCTTGTTCCAGGTAAAGAAATCCTAATGGACCCAGACGGTACTGTTGGGGGTAACGCGAGATTAAACGCAAATTAACGATTTTTATGAGAGAATGCTAATACGAAATGTCAACAAAAACGGACATACCATACCTGGACATTGACCACTATTACTCGCTGTGATGCTGCTAACGCCGCTCCATTATAAACCTCCAAGCTGTTGGAGCCGCTGAAGAACCCACCTCCGTAAATCCAAAACAAGACAGGAACTAGCTCAGTCTCTTTGTTATCAAAAACAGCTGCAGGCACCCAAATATTCAGATAAAGACAGTCTTCAGAAATATTTGTGTTGGGGAGCCACATTTTTTCGCCATGAAAATTATTAAATGAATCGAGAACGACCTATCTTGCAAAATCACAAAAAGTAATATAGGTAAAGGTAACTATTTTTTTATCTTCTTGTTCATTTGACTATAATTTGTAACCTGTGGACAAGCGTTGGGAAACTGTGTAGTGTACAATGGCTCCTGTAAAGTATCCGCAGGCACTGGCCGTTTAAATCTTAATTTCCCAACTGGAGGCTTTGCGAATGGAACACCCAGAAACGAAATCACTTCAGATCCATCAACTGTTTGTGGTTGACCAATAAAAGTGCCTTTGGGAGTAATGGCTTCTGCGGGTGTAGTATCTACCACTTGTCTATATTTCGGAGGCTCCAAACCAGTACTTGGTTGATGCAATACACTGGAGAAATCCTCCGCGTCTGGGTCCTGACTAACTTGTTGAATTCCTCCATCATAATCCTCGAAAACTTGCCCTTGGTCTAAACCCCCATGTTCCAACTGATTATTTTGGGCTTGGTCAAAACCTGCAGTTTGTCGGCCAAACCCCCTAGGCCTGCTACTTGCGTCAGTGTTCCAAAAGCAAAAACATGATATCGTTAAAATGATAGTTAAACTGTTCCAGATCATTATAATAAATTTGGAAACACAGCAGTTAGATTTCAAAATTTAATTTATTTATTCAGCCCCAAAAATATTAATATTGTGCCATAGCCGATAGCTAAAATGACTTTGAAGGATTTAAGCAGACAGAATAAAGAAAAATTAAACTGCAATTGATTAATGTTGACAAGAAGATGATTTCTTACATCTCATAATATCATCGGAATAACCCATAGTGGCATACGTCATGTTCTGATTAAATTAATTTAACTCAAAGTGGCCAAAGCAATCATAAATAGCAGCGGTAGAGGTACCCAATCGAGTAAAGAAACTTTTGCATACATCTCAATCTCAACTCAATCTTGTCCTCATGACAGGAATCTGACCCTCGATGTTTTTCTCCAAGTCAGCAACCCACATTATATAATCTTGTAAAACGAATTTGATGGAATCATGTAAATTGTCATTCACAGAGTATTTAAACGGGAAAGTCAAAGAAAGATGGTTAAAGCAAAATCTAAAGTCTGATTGATATATATTTATAACTTTAAATTGAGGAATTAGATTGCAGATTGAGCAAAAACCAAGTTCAAGTTATTAAGTGTAACGAGTCAAGCAGAAGTTTTGTATGACTTTAGTTTAGTTGAAACAGTTGAAAGTGGTTTGCATTGCATATATTGCATCGTACTTAAACAAACGCTTCAAGCGTTTTCATGTTTAGCATACCTTCAAAATCTTGCAAGGCAACTCTTACATTTTGCGCGCAAGCCATGCCTCAAATTGAGATTCTCATGGTGCACAGACAAGCAGAGGGAAAGAAAACTTTGATCAGCCAGATCCACAACATGTGTCATGTTGAATGTGTGTGTAAACCCTACAGTCACAGTCAACAGTTTACAAGAACGACAACGACATCATATCCTCAAAGAGGCAAGACTACTAGTTTCCCCTTTCGATAAGACCAGTTTTAACTTTATCCGCATTAAACATTCATAAAAATGACGCCAACAGTTCAGCCTCCTGTCGCGAGCGATGAGCAAATAAAAAAGCTTGGAGAATTTTTGCGTGACCCAGCGAAGCCGTTGAAAGCCCGTTTTCGAGCATTGTTCACCCTGAGAAATATCAACAGTGGTTTGTCCATAAATCAAATTGGAGAATGTTTCGCAGACTCATCCGCACTACTAAAGCATGAGCTGGCATATTGTTTGGGTCAAATGCGGTCCGAAGACGCTGTCCCGATCCTGACAGGTGTACTGGGAAATATGTCTGAGCATCCTATGGTTCGCCATGAAGCAGGTAAGAGCTGTTTTGCACTTCAAATTAATTTTGACATAATTTGGTGGCATCGCTAAATATACAAATAATTTGATTTTGTGTGTTTTGCATTTAGCGGAGGCATTAGGAGCAATAGCGTCTGACGAATGTCTGGAAGTACTTCAAAAGTATGTCAAAGATCCTGTGGAGGAAGTTCGGGAAACTGTAGAATTAGCCTTAGGTCGAATCAAGGAAACCAGAGAAAACCAGCAGTTAAACCAAACTAGTCCTTATTTTAGTGTTGATCCAGCTTTTCCTATGAATTGTAAAGATGTAAAGCAACTTGAAGAAGTTCTCCTTAATGAAAATCTCCCACTTTATCAAAGATATCAAGCCATGTTTTCCTTGAGGGACTTAAATACTACTGAGAGCATTAGCGCAATTTGTAAAGGTAAGTGCTTATAAACTCTTGATGAGCGAGTCATATTTAAGATACACAGGTATATATTTTCAGTAATATGATTTTCTTACAACTTTATAGGATTTCAAGGGAAAAGTGCTCTATTCAGGCATGAAATAGCTTTTGTTCTTGGCCAGCTTCAGAACCCAGAATCGATGGAAGCTTTAACTGCAACTTTGGCTGATTTAGAAGAAAATGAAATGGTCAGTAACTAAATCAATGTTCAAGAGTTATTCATTTTGGTTATAACTATAGAATGTATAATGATATTAATGATGGCTGTTTTTTTAAACAGGTCCGCCACGAATGCGCAGAAGCCCTAGGCGCTATTGGAAGCCCTGAATGTGAAGCCATTCTGAAACGATACCTGGAAGACGAAAGACGAGTGGTGAAGGAAAGTTGTGTGGTGGCTTTGGATATTTGTGATTATGAAATGACCGGTAATTTTCAGTATGCTGATGGTCTCCAAACTATTGCGAGCAGTAGTTAATACTGTAACTCTAACTATTTATTTCGATCATTTCAAATTCATCAATTTTGTACATTTTCGTATTTTCGTTAAAAGAAAAAAACATGCTCTGTTTTCGGTTATTAAATTATGTACGTTATGCACAAGGTATTAAAAATATGATTACCTCTTGCAAAACCCGGATTCAAATGGATCATTAATTTGAAAAAAAACATTCTTTTATACGCCATCATCAAAGTCAACTCGTTAAAAAAATTCATTTTAGTTTCAATATTTTCAATACATGACAAAGATTATCAAGATGCTTTTCTTCATACACGTCAATGACGGTTTGTTAACGTTTTACTATACACGTTACACGTTTTGCTTACATAAATTAAAGTTCCATAATGACAACACACACAATACAACGTTCGTACATACTAACTCACTAACTACACGTTACATAACAGCCTACTTGTACTTTTGTACGCACTACGCATTGCATACGTAAGCACGTGCCCGGAGGCCGGAACTGGCTATTTACCTACCTGGCTCTGGCTCAGGGTAGAGAGAATTCTCCGCTCAGGCTTGACAGCTGAGTTGCTACGAAAGCTCTAAAAACAGTTCCAATGCAGTCTTGTTTCATCTTCCAAACAACAGGACTTGCGTTGTCCTGCAGTTTTCCCCTGCGATTGGAGTGGAATATTCATTTGTAGCTGTTTCCATTCTCAATTGCAGTGCAGGTTGACAAGTTATACTCTTTGAAATTCAAAGGAAGTTCCTTGAGAGAGAAAGTTGAAATCACGTTCAGGTATTTGCGTGAGGTAACATGGATCTTGTACGCTTCCGGTACGGGGAAAATAATATTAATACTGGTCCTTTGAAAGAGATACCTGAAATATGTGTGGACCACTTTGTTGGAAATGATTTGAATTCCTCTGTATTCCTTTTGTCTCATGCTCACACAGGTACGTTCACTGGAAGACAATTTATTAAATGTCAAACTTCGTGCCAACTTAACAAGCAAAGCTTTTTTATTTTTTCATCGATAATTTTTTTCAGATCATTTGGTTGGTCTTGAAACGGAAGCATTCATTAGAAGATTACGCCAACCAGGGATCAAACTATATTGTCACCCAATCACTCCAATACTGTTGGGATCTTTTGAACGATATCTCGGGGGCCCCAATGGAATCCGGAAGTTAGTTGCAGAAAGGAAAATCGTGCCATTAGACGTCAATAAACCAAAAGTTGTACAAATTCCACGGGGATCGGGGCATTTAGATGTGATTTTAACCCTTCTTCCTGCTGGCCATTGTCCAGGATCCGTAATGTAATTCTCTTTGTTTTACTCATGTTATGTTTGCATTTGTATGTCTAGTTGATGGTTAGCTTTTAGCTTATCATCACAAAACCAGCTTTATGTAAAGACGAAAGAATAGTAATGGAAAATGTGACTTCCGTTTTTGCACTTCATGTAGGTTTTTGCTGGAAACATCCTCTGTCAGAATTTTGCACACTGCTGATTTTAGGCTTACACTGGATGACTTGAAAAACATGACAGCACTCCATAGTAAAGACGGAACTAAAAAGAAAATAGATCATTTGTATGTGGATACAACCTTTTGTTCCAAAGCTGCAAATTTATTTCCGGATCGAAAAGTTGTTCTGAAGGATGCCTTTAATGAGATTCGGGAGTGGATAGGGAAATCAAAGAAGCACATCATTTCTTTATCGTTTTCTGGTGAGTATTTTTAAGGGATGATGATGATATGTTTGCTGAAGGAATTACAGCGAAATTAATACAGTTTGAAATGCTCTTTGAATTTTATTCTTAGCCAAATTTGCACACGAGTACGTTTTAAAGGAAATTAATAAAGAGTTCAAGCAAAAAATCCATGTGGCCCCGGAAAGGCAAGACATTTACAAACACATACCGGATGTGTATAAAATTGTTACATTGGACAACGATACACAATTCCATTTGTGTGGCAATCGGGTAAGCAATTTAGTTGGCTAATATTGAATATGGTGTTGTTTTTGCACGTAAGGTAATGATTACTTATGATTTAACTTTTAACTGTAGAACTGCGTGGAAAATGGAGAAGCTCTGACAGTACGCTTGTCTTCAATGTGGTACACCAAAACCAAAGAAGAAAATCGTGATTCCTTCATTTCATGGAGGGGAAAGCGAAATATGACCCTCTGCTACTCAATGCATTCCTCTCTGGGTGAAATAGCACAAACCATTGATTACTTGAGACCTCTAATAGTAACTCCGCTAGTATTACCGGTTAAATCTAATGTAGCTCAGGTTGGTCAAATCAACATAAACTATGATAATTCAATGCCATATTGCGTATGTATATAAATTTTATAATTAATTAATTTTTATCTAGATACGTTTGGCCATTTGTTCAGCAACTAACTCGCCCTTCAAGTTCGAAGATTATTACTCATCACGGAACGATTTCGAAGGTTTGGAAATTCCAGAAGTGCCTTGTATTGAGGAAAGGGATCAAACGGATGTGGTAGACGTAGACATTGGTAATGACGAAAAGGAAATGTTAGAAGACTCGCCTCTACGAGAAATTGAAGAAATAGCCCCAAAGCGAATAAAACTGTCGGAAGATCAGAGATTAGCTTGGACATTTAAGCTTTCTCCCTCGCCAAAATCTAAAAGTAGTCAAAGTTCTTCCGAGGATGGGTCACAAAATTCTGTAGATGAAAGTCAAGTCAACTTGAGTTTACAAGATTGTAAGGAAGACAATTTCTGTAAGCCAGTATTACCTTTGGGCCGATTGAATCCTCGGCGAAATTTAGCAGAAACAAGCTTTAAAGTTGATTGTGGTACCGACAAAGATGAAACCCTTCACGATGTTGAAGACACATATGATCAACATAAGTATTCTATAGGGGATGATGGTAATGATGATGAGGACTATTTTGTTAATTCGCAGCGACTGTGATAATTGCTATGATTTGTTATCGAAATTGATATTTTTTTCTAAATTAGGATAGTGTTAAATGGTATTTGAGTTAGTTGAGGTCTAGGTGTATGTTTATGAGTATTGTATTGTAAATTAGAATTTGCAATATAAGTAAATCATAACGGTCTTGTTGATAACGTCATTCAAAATGCAGAAATAAAGAACTTTCATTTTTTCTTTTCACTCTGTATTCTATCTCGTAATAACTTCAAAATCATTTTTATTGTGTGTATATCATATCATAAAACCAATTTTCTCCGCCTGAAATACATATCATTCATTACCCAACAATCATACACTTGGTGGAGATGCATTTAACATGTTTAAAAAAGTTTGAAGTAGTTTGATGAAAACTCCCACATCTCCGCATTCTCTTTTCACTGTGTTTTGCAAACGGCAAATAGAAACTACCGTTTCAGATGAATGGTGTGGTGTGTGGTCGTGGTCAAGTCATGAGATGAGTAGTGTTCTGAGTTCTGACATACATTCGAAATTTACTCTTTGTCTGCAACACAGTGCTAACCGGCCACACACATTGACGCAACATTTAATTTGAATTGTGTGTCTTCATAAATCTACAATTCAAACATTGAACTAAGAAGCTATAATTAGGGTTCAAGTCAAGTATTTATTATGGTTTGTCCATTAGTGATTGTTTTCATAAATTGTCGGGTCAAGAAGGCGAATAATTTCCCAGTTATGTAGAAGAAAATGTTCAGTTCAATTTGTGTTGTGAAAGTGGATCATTCTAAAATCGTTGTCTTGTCATACATACGCCATAATGCCATTCATCATAAGAACGGCTTGTTAGTTTTGCGGGGCACTGTGAGATCTTTTCTGCTGAAAAGGGTTTATCTAATCTTATGGATTATGAAATGAACATTACCTTTTGTCAACCCAACATTGATTTTTTTGGAACTTTATCAATGATGACCTTTTGTTTTTCTGAAAGACATATTTTGTATCAGTGTTTATATTTGGACTGGAATTTCCCTTCCCTTCCCTCTTACATATGCATCCATCCATTTTGTGTTTTTTTCAAGCGTTGCAGAGATCTTGAGGAGAGATCGTCTTCATCATCCAGGAGACCGTACAGTTCCGCTTGGTGAATAATATTGTTCTTCAACTGAAGAGTACTTGCGTCTAGCTGGATAATTCTTTCCTTGTCTTATAATAATAACTAAATTCACACAAATTCAAGAAACCCAGAGCTTCCGTCGTGTTCAGTTTTATATCACACAATCACACCATACCACATGTTAATCTAGGAAAATGATATTCATGCATGTAATGAATTTCATATCTACGCATTGCATTAATTCTACAGCCAGATATATTGTTAAGAATGTTAAGGATCAATCTTACGGATTGCATTATTGCATACTCGTTTTTAACAATGTGATGATATGATGTTTAAAAATCACATCAAATGATTATCAACTCTTTTCATACTTTAACACAACGAAATCAATGCACATGCTTTTCTATAAGCATATAAAATCGACTAAATGTACCATGAAAAAGTTCTGATTACAAAAACAAAAAATCTATCTCTGGACGGGACTGATCCTTGTAAAAATGTATAGATACATACATTAAAAAATCCATGCAAGGATCGTCTTCTTCGTCATCTCATCTCATCATAGACATCATTTTTTATAGCTTTCTTGCCTCTAAATCACGTCTTCTCCACATTGAGTCGAGTCAACTAAGAAAATATAATGTCTTGAAATCTTGAAAACATGAAGTCTAGCCAGTCATCACAAAACACTACGTAATAACCTTACTTCATGCTTCTTTAGGGCTCAACATCTGCTATACAATATAATATGATCACATATCACATCACTATCCCCTGCATCGTTGTTAGTTTTTTTTTACATTTTTTTATTTGCCATTCGTTTTTTTTTACTTTCGTTGCATCATTAACCAATCTTGTCTCTACGAAATTTACACATCTTAAGCACCACACTAAAGCGAAAGTGTACATGCTTCCATTGCGAATATATTGCGATACCTTTTTTACGTATGCCTAAACTTATCCTTCAACCTCTCCTCTCTGCAAGTCATTTTCATAGCCATTCAATTCACAAGATCGAAGAGAACATCAACGCGCATAACAACGCTCGCTCGCCGTCAGCCAGCGTCGTCGTCGTCTGTTTATAACGATAAGCAAAAAACCATGACTTGGACGTGCTTCATGATACTCTTCAACGATCCCGGTGGTGGTGGGTGACGATTTCCGTGCCAAAATTTTCACAAATACATACAATACTTTCGTACTTGTTGTCAGTTGTGCTTGTAAGATACTCTTTAAACCTAACTTGCAAATAAGACAGAGAGATCCACTTTCAGTTTCATTCTCAACATCCTTGTCTTTGTCTTATGGCTTTGGCATCTCATCACTCTTTTACGCGAAATTCTATTCCGGGAGAGTCCGGAAGGAATAATTCTCATCAGTGTAAATAAATATTGTGTAACTTATGCAAACTTTCGAAGTATACGTAAGTATATGTGTGTTATATCGGGAAAAATACAATTATTCAGTAGGTGCTAATTAGGATGTTACGAGATTATACTACTTTTTTCCGGGTGTCGTGAAGTCAGTGTTTGTGTGTGAGACGTTGATCTCCCGTGATGATTTTTTATAAGTGCCGTGAATAATGTAATAAAAAGTACATTTTCAATAATTTCTTGCAGTGTTTTGTGGTAGTCTTTTGAAAAAAATATTAGCTACTTGTTGTAGTGTGCTGTGCTGATGTTATTAATAGATTAAGATTTATTCATAATTCATGTATTTCTTCTGATTTTATACATAACATACATACATAAATATAACATAAACGTAATAGTAATATGTAATTATAGGTACATAGCTAGCTAAATTTGGAGTTGCAGTTCAAAAAATTTCGACAGAATCAAACTTGTTTGTAAAGTTGTGAATGAAAAACATTGTTTAAATTTGTAAAAACATTCACACAGCCATGTATATTTTAATTATAAAAAAATTGTATGTAATCTGTTAAGTAGTGATATATGCTTAAATGCGAAATCTAGACACGAGGCATAAAAAGACAAAAACTTCCTTGATATTTCTGATGGGCAACGCATGAACGTAAAAATTCATAAACGTCGAGAATCACATCTTATTATGAGGCAAGCTATAAAAAACGACCTTGCTTGCAAGATGCTGTAATATGTCTTTTTAGTATGATACTTATTACTGTTTATGTATAAATAAACATTACTTCAAGTTCAATGATGACGAATCGTAATATCAATACTCAACATATCAAAGGTGCAAAATTTTATTGAGAATTTGATTGATTAACAAGTAGGTATTTAGTTAGTTGTCATTGTCAGACGCTGACTGCGCTTCTCGTGAACTGCTAGCTGCTGTGTCTGAGAAGATATATATTTTTTTGTGTATGCAAATTCATTCGTGCTACTTGGAAAGGAAGTAACAAAAACAAAGTTAATATTTAAGGATAACTGCATATGAATTTATATCTAATTTTTATGCGTAGTTGGTCGCAATAATTACTTCAGATGTAACGAATCAAGCTTTCAATCGTATCATTTATTGGCCCACGCAAAAGATCCTGACTTCAATTAAAGGGGATTGACGATCATCGAAATTGCCAACGTAGGTCTAATATGTCATTGTTCACAAAATACCGATGTGATGACGATGATCCTAGGAATTATATGATTGCTGTCACCGAATAGCCATTCTTGTTGCATGAGTCATCACATCATCACTTAGTTGAAAGAATAGCGTGTCAGTTGAGAGGGTTGAAGAATAAAGATGACTACCAACGCAAAACCGGAAACTCAACAAGCGGCGACCACAATGGTGGCCTCTGCAACGTCGCCAATAAGCTTTCCTCAGCATCTGCAATCTGAGGGAGGTCAAAAAGCTATTATGGGTCGTTTGGAAAGTGAAGTGCGCGTTTTAGAAAATCTCAAGAAATTTCTCCATGCTCAGATCAAAGCTGGTCGTGAGTACTCAGTGGCATTGGGAAATGCATCCAGTTCCGCTATGAAAAATCTAACAGATAGTTCCCATGCTTCAGAGCCAACAACAGACAGCGTTGTCACGAAGGTTTGTTTGCATATTTTGGAAGAGGTTCAGTCTGCAGCGACTACTGTGAAGGAAAACTCGGAATTCCTTCACTCAACAACATTGATACAGTTGAGTGAACTGATTCAAGAAAAGAAAACATTGCTAAAGTTGTCTCGTGAGGAGTATGATAAAATCAAGGGAAAACTTGAGCAGGTAAATTGCTTGGACAATCATCGTTTAAATATCTCATCATGCCAAAATGCAAGCAACAAGTAATTTTTCAGACAGTTGCTGTTGCAGATGTTGTTTTTGATTATTTTTATTAAGCTTCTTTTTTTCATTGTTTTTATTTAGCACAATGAGACTGTTAACAAATTTCATGATGCATATTTGAAGCATTATCAGGCATATGAATCAGCACGAAACAAATATGAAGAGCACTGTGCGAAAGGGAGCCCAAAAGGTCAGTCACATTTTTATTTTCATAAGAAAAAAATGTTGGTTTGGTGGGATTGGTTTCTGGGCTTGTAAATGTAATCAAGAAAATTATTTTTTTTTACTAAAAATATCATCAAAACACACCTTCACCATTTTGACAGGTAAATAGATTTATACAGGGCATTTACATTTATAGGTATGCAATAACATTAACAAATACACAAACCCTCTTTGGCTTTAAGAAAAGGTCTATATTTTTCTTTTAAACTAAGAAATTGATCGAAATTAATATAAGAGCTTATACACTAACGACGGCTTATATTACATGCATGCAACATTGTGAATTCGTAATAAAAAGACAAAAGTAAACGACAAACCAGACGAAAAAGGGTATTTCCTACCTGTGCTGTGCCTACATTTTGTATATTAACCGTCTGCTGTAGGTAAATCAAACAAGCAAGCATTGTCGAAATATTAGTTATGCAAAATACAACACATAATTATTCTCATTGTTATGAATTCATTCTTTGCATTGATGAATCATCAGTTTTTTTAGTGCTTCTAATGGCACATAGTTAATAGTAAACATGTGTTAACCAGCACTGGTTTCCTTTAATCTCTTGTCTGAGTACCCCGAATCCATAAGATAGCGTCATAAAATTAATAGATTTTATTGTTGGTTTGAAGGGAAATTATACTCCATACTTCATTTATTGCATGTCGTGTCTGCCAGAAAATTACTGCAATCCATTATACAATTCATACCTTGATTAGTTTAAAAAATACAAAAGTGCTAAAATAATCGTCTTTGATGTATGCGTTTTTCTATCGTCAATCTGTTCATCCAGCAGCATACTCCATGAAACCGGTTTTATTTGCAAAATTTATAAAAAGTACATAAAAATGCGGAATGGCTAAACCTCCTCTTTTGATCTTCCCCATCCTTGTTGGTTTTTCTTAAGGGAATGTTGCACACTTACTTTTAATAAACCTTTCTTGTAAGCGATTTAGTCTGTGAAAAATGATAACTGATAAATATTCTGGCATTTGTCACTATTTCACAAAAATAAAAATACTTTTGGACAAGTTTTTGCTTGACATCATGATCTGCTGGAAACGTGGTTTCAAAAGCAATAAGAATAAGATGCAAGCCCATGAATTTACAATAATCGTTATTAAATATGTATGTAGTGGTTTTAAAAAACTGGCTTGTTGCATTTTTTAGATTAAAGAATATACAAACTTTGTAGAAAATATTTTTGTCTTTGAACATTATTTCATTTTTATGCATAATTATTAGTTTAGATTTGCAAGCCTTTTCTCTTTTCAGTCTCACAAACTGTCATGGTTCATAATTTTACTCTCCACCTGCAAGTCAGTTTCTTGGAATGCCCCAAGGCAAGATTCCACACCCTTTTGTTCCTGCAAAAAGCTTGTTTGTTGTTTATTTATTCATCGAATCTTTGGGATATTATATGTTATGATGATTGTTACTGCCTAAATAAGCTGTTATGAGGTTGCAAGGAAGTGTCGTGACCAAAGTGAAGCACTTTCGTTCTATGAAAATCCAGCTTTTGTAAAGTTTAAAGATGAACAGTTATAGAAGGATAGAACAGAAAAAGAAATATAAAATACAAGGCTTGCTGTCTTGTGATCTCATGTTTCTTTTTAATAAAAAGATGCAGTACTTTACTTGTTAACGAGATCTCCACCGTCGGCAACCACTTTAAATTGATTACATGCTATTTTCATGCTGGCTACACACGACATGATATGATCACTTTCGCACAAACATAAAACCAGGTGTCCTTCTCTGACTTGATGAAGTGATGACGAATCACAGCGATGATGATGACAACGGTGTAGTAGTTCACAATTACATTAAACGAAACGACTATTTTAATTGTTTATACTACGAAACTGCATATAATACAAAGTCATGGCCAAGTGCAAGGTTAAAAATGTGGATGAGATCGCTCTGGAATATAGGGAATATAACCTTCGTCAATGCGGAAGATTGCAATCAAACCACTTTGATTTGGTTTCATACTACATTTTTAAGATGACATTAACATTTTCAAATTAATTATAGAGGTGTCTTGAATTTCGGACTCATACTGATTTTTTAATGTACATAAGACGTATGCATGTGTGTGGATGATATAGGCATAATACTTAATACTAACAATAAAATACTGACATAACTCGCTCGATAGTTTTTTAAGCAAGTATAGTTCCACCCAACACATGACAAGAAAATAAATTAGGATGACAAAATTATATTTTCTGCTAATTTAACAGGAAAGCTTGGCAGACGATCTGATGAAACCAGGGAAAAATTCCACCGCGCCAGGAAGCGGCTGAACGTTGCTCACGCTGATTATCTCCTCCACATCCATGAAGCAACCGAGTATGATAGAGATTTGAGAACGATTCTGCTCCCAGGCCTTCTCCAAATCCAGCAGAATTGGTGTGAGAAACAAATCAAGAAATGGAGAGATATCTTGGATCAGATATGGTCAAACTCCCCACCTCTTTCTTCTATACAAGGAAAGCTGCAAGAGTTTGAGTTTGCCAAAGAATATTTAGAGCTGATAACGAAGCACAAGTAAGAGGCAATTAAGATTCCAAAGATTTAATTATCATTAAAGGTGGATAGTTTTGGGAATTTTTGTAAATAATGAATTTTCGACGATTTTATGAATTCCAGAACAAATCCTCTTGATGTAGCCGGTATTAAATTTGAGCCAGCAGTATTTTCCAATCAGCCCTTTGCACAAGGTTCAATTATTATGGATTCTACTACTGTCGATACCCTGCGTACCCGCTTGACTGATATTGAGAAGCGATTGAAAAACAGTGAAACCAGTCAAAAGGACAGGGCTGATCATATCTCCAAGTTGAAACCATCCTTGTAAGAGTTTTCTGAATAAAACATTTCGATTATCTGATTGGTTATGGTTTATGGTTAACATGAAAGGAAATTATAGACGTGACATTTTTTTACAGGGTTTCAGACATGAAAGGTGCAGAGCTCTGTATGGTGAAATGTGAGACAGATAGGCTTCGTTCATTGAAAAACCATTTAGACAATTTATTCAAGGTAAAAATTAATGACACCGCGTCGCAAGTATCACAATCTCATTTGGACGAGACGATATCCCTAATTAGCGAACAATCTGTCAAAAAAGGAGCAAGTAGAATAGCAACATTCTTTCGGAACAGAACAAAAAAATCGGTGTCATTTGATGAGTCCTCATCTATGGTCATACATACTTCAAATTCGGTTGGAGATCAAGCAGATAATGTTTCGATTACGACAATCGATAAAAATATGAATTTTCTATTGGATGAAGATTGGTTTCATGGCGTTCTTCCACGTGAAGACGTAGTGCGGCTTTTACGGGCGTAAGTGTTATATGCTGGATTTGTACTAAAATTGTATATCAATTACAAACAGTATAGTTTTTATAGCACACTGTTTTGGCTGATTGTGTATTTGACAGTGACGGCGACTTTTTGGTTCGCGAAACAATGAAGAACGACGAGCGTCAGATAGTGCTTTCAGTTTTCTGGAATGGACCAAAACATTTCATTGTTCAGACAACTCCAGATGTAAGTACTTATAAATTAGAAGATGAAATATTTTTTCGACGAAATTTTTGAATGCGCTAAGTTGAAGTTTAATGAATAATCATCATGTGTTCTAATATAACAGGGACAATTCAGATTTGAGGGTCCAATATTTCCAACAGTAAAAGAGTTAATTGATGACTACGTTAACACAAAGATGCCGATCACTGGCCGGTCTGGTGCTGTGATAAAGAAGCCAGTAAAAAGAGAAAACTGGGAGCTAAACAATGATGACGTAAAATTGATTGAAAAAATTGGGCGGGTAAGGAAGTTATCAATAAAATATAATGCAACTAATGATTCTTGATCCTGAAGTAAATTAAGGAGATAAACGGGAAGAATATGCGTCAAGAAAAATGAAATGTCTTGTTTTGGGGCATTATAAGAATTCATGAAAAGTGTAGAGTAACAAAGAAATGTTTGAATTTTGAGTCTTGTAATAAACGCTTAAATTTATTAACATCAAAATATTTCAAACATATTTTAGGGAAATTTTGGTGATGTCTATAAAGCCTCTTTAAATGGAACGTTAGTAGCTGTGAAAACATGCAAAGTAAACTTGCCAGACGAACAGAAGAAAAAATTCCTTCAGGAAGGACGAATTCTAAAACAGTACAGCCATCCAAATATCGTAAGCTTTGTAGGAATATGCGTTCAGAAGCAACCGATAATGATAGTGATGGAATTGGTTACGGGTAAGCTTACCTGAAAAAAATTATATATATTTTTTTTGCAAAAGGATTATGAATGTAATTGCATATCCATTAATTTTTGCTTCTTGTCAAACAGGAGGATCATTGTTAACACACCTAAAAAATAAAGGAGTCTCGTTAGCAGCTAGACAGCTCACAAAAATGTGCATAGACGCTGCCGCCGGGATGAAGTATTTAGAAGAAAAGCACTGCATTCATAGGGATTTGGCAGCGAGAAACTGTTTATTGGACGAGAAAAGTTCTGTAAAAATTTCTGATTTTGGCATGTCAAGAGAAGAGCAGGAATATGTTGTGAGTGATGGATTGAAGCAAATTCCTATAAAATGGACTGCACCGGAAGCTCTAAACTACGGAAAGTACACTTCTTTAAGTGATGTGTGGTCGTACGGTATATTAATGTTTGAGATGTTTTCTCGGGGCCAAACACCATATCTAGGCATGTCGAATACAAAAGCCCGAGAAATGGTGGAATCAGGCTATCGCATGCCTGCTCCTGAGCGTACGCCAGACGTCATGTACCAGTTGATGACAAGATGTTGGCAATATGATCCCGAGCAACGACCTCGCTTTTCGGAAATCCATTCTGAACTGGAGATAACTTTAAACTCGGATTTAATTTAAGTTCTTTTTTTGTGCAATATGTATTTCTGTGACATATATAAACACTTTAATTTGCTGGAAAAATTATATGCACTGTTGTATACAAAACTTTTAATGATGCAATATTTCAGAAATTATTATTAACTAATTTTTGTTACATGTGTTCTTCGTGTAATTTATTATGTATTAAACGCAAAACGATCTAAATCTTTCCTTAACGCTTCCGTCAACATATCTTCTGAATTCCTCAGATGTGTAAGCACGACTTCATACAGAAATGGATTTTTATCTTGAGTAATAACTTGTCTCTTTAGAAGAAGAGTAAATACCGTCAACATCGTTTCGTCTCTTTCAACATATTGCGTCATGAACGTTAACGATATTGGGATCTGAAAATAATATGTACATATGTCAGTTTAAGTATCAATTTTAATAATTACTATACATGAGAAAAATATAATTTCAGACTACATCTTACCTTGTCCTTTGAAAGTTTAACACAGTTTAAGTACTCATGCTTCCAAAAGCAATTTTTCACAGTTGCATCCTCTGGCGAGCGAAGGGGAAGAAACAAATAGGCAGCAAATATCTCGTTGTAGTAAGAATTATCAAAATATTCGTTCACGAGCTCAGTGTAGCTAAAATAAAATATGAATATTAATATTATTAAATGGAGTAATTATATATGTTAATACAATTAACGCAGCTTCTGCCAAAACTTACAAATCGAAAAATGAGACAGCAGCACTGGTTGACGGTTTGTATTTCGAAAATATTACATCTTTAGAAGCATTCAACACTTTGGCACTAACGAGAATTGTCAATATATTCGTCAATATAGGTACCGTTAATTGGTCAATGTATACCCCAGGATTGCCTACGAACCATAAAAAAGTAGAATAATTAATAATTATTATGGCGTGACCATGAAAAGGTAAATACTAATGATTTACAAGAAACTTGGCCTTACCCAACATAAATACACGGCATATTCTACAGTATACAGTTACTAGATCTTGAGGTGTGCGAATAATGGACTCGGAGTGGTACTTTAGGCATTGATGAATAAATGACAGACATCCTCTAGTCTCCTGTTCAAGCACTGCAAGATTGTCAGTGGCATACCCTGGAGTTGAGGTCACACGCTTATACAAGTTTTCTAATGGATGAAATATCCAATGAGCTTCCGTTATTTTCTTGGACCATTTCTGAAACAATACTTTGGAATCTTCATCGCCATCTCCTGGTTGTCCTCCATCGTCGAATTTAACTTTGGTTGTCTTTTTACTGGAAGGCAGGTTTGCATCTGTTTCAGGTAGAACTACTGCTTCTCCCAAAAAGTACGAGACGTAAAACTGGTAAACCGCTTCTAAGTCGTTAGGATTACAACATGTCTCTAGAGACAGTTTCAACAAACTTCTAAAGATATCAGGACAGCATGATGGTACATGTATCAAAGAATTGTAAGCGACAACAAATTTTCCTTCAAAGCCCTTGGGCAAAATAGTGATCATTTCATAGAGGCAGCTCAACTCAAAACGAACGAAATAATCAAAACATTCACTTGAATTTTTACGTAAACGGGAAAAGTAATTTCCAATGTTTGAATTAAATACTATTTCAAAGGAACTTTCACTTGTCAACGCATTGCAAAACTTAAAAAAGTATTTAATAAAATGGTAAGGGGAATTCGGACGCATTATTGGATTAAGCTCTCCTTTCCATTTCGCACAATCAACTGAAGCAAAGTTTGAGGGATATCTGGTTTTTCCATTATGTTTATTCACGATAACAGAACGAGAGCTACGAAGGGGGAAAACAAAATATTAATAAATTAATTACATATTTAGATTAATAATGTAACCCATCCGTTAGCATAGTAAAATATAACTTACATCAAATTTGATGTGTACGTAGAATAGAAATTGCTGCCAGTGAACTCGGTTAAAATGGGAGACAACTGCTTCACCAGAGATTCCTTGTTCCGGTGTTTCAACGAATAAGTTAAAAATTCAAGAGCTTTTCCAAGCGATAGTACAGCCAGATCCTAAAACATAAATGATTACAACTATTTAAATATCTAATGTAGTTTATAGTTCAAATTTGAAGTACGGTTTTACAATATTTTACGCACAATACTATAAGTCCCTTCAAGATGGGGAGAAGACAAAATTTTGAACATTTTGATACAATGTTTTTCAATCAAGGAGGTAGCATCCTTAACCAAGTCCCAATGTGAATGTCCGCTCTTCTTACTATTTTCATCGCGATTTCCGAAGCATAAAATTTGCGTTAGTAATGCAAAAAGATGGGAACTATGATGGAGATCAAAGGAGTTGAGTTCATTCGCTATTCCATAAAATGTGAGAAACTGCATAAGGACTGGGAAGAGAGCACTGCAAAAAGATATAATTACCTTGAAACTGATGGATTTTTTGTAAAAACAAATCGGATATGAAATACAAAAATAGCAATAAGGCTTACAGATATTCATCAATAGCAATCCCAAATGAAAGGAATCCGATCCAGATTTTAAAAGCCTCTAGTACAAGATTCTCAACTTCATGGATATGCGTTTGTTCCCTCCTAATCATACAAGTGAGATGTCAGAATAAGTCAATTATGTAAATGAGGATACAGAATATGAAATGACAATAATTTTCATACCACTGATCATATGCCAAGTAAGACATTACGGACGGGAGTATGCTATAATTGTTGTAAAGTTTCATTGCATTCGAAACACTGGATTCAATCAGCACGCGCACTAGTTTAAGAGCATGCATCAAAGGAATACCTTTCAAATTTCTCTGCGTTTCACCTGAAAATGAAGTAGAGATAGGGTTTACATTTTATAGCCTCTTAAAATACATATTTGTGTATAAAAATATGAAATCACAACTACTTACTCAATGTGATCCAGTTCGGAGAGACATAATTATCCGTTACAAATTTTAGAATCCGTTCATACTTCATTACAGATAAAGGTGAATGTCGAGCAAGCCGAATCAAAATTTTCAAAATACATGTTACTCCTTTCTCATTAAATAGCTCGGCTTTAGTCACCAACAAATATTCAATGCGGACAAGAACTTCCGAACGATTTATTAAGAAATCTAGAAGATCAAGCTGCAGATATTCAAAATCTTTAAGTTCCTTTGCGGCTGCATTGTCATTTATGACTTCATCAGGTTGCGTGGATAGTAAAGGATTTGGATTTGAATCAGGCCACAAGTACACTGCGTCAAGACAAGCCTAAAAATATTGTACACATCAGCTTTTATGAGTTTACACAAATTCATTAAGAATTTTAGATTGTAAAATATGAAGTATTTTATTCCATACTTCTTCCAACTCTGAATACAGCAAGGACGCCAGACAGGTTAACGCAGCATTTATAGAATTTGAATCCACGTTATCCAGTCCTTTACGGACCGTGTGAATCAAGTCCATGTAATCCAACAGAGTGAACACACTTTGTTCCAAAACTTCATCGTATAATCCTAAGAGAATCATTATGAAAATGAAAGAATCAAGTGACATGTCATGTACACTTACATACAATACGAAAGAAAAAAGTTTATTTAAAAAATGCGTTCACATTGCATACCTGTGTGAGCTTTTGCGTAAATATTGCCCAAAGTCTCTAACGCAAAGGATCGCTGTTGTATAGTCACAGATCTTGCCAAAGTTAGCAATTCTTCTATTGTATATCCAGGTCTTTCCATTTCTTCTCCATGATGGTGCAATGCTTTTTCATAACTCTTTAGATCATCACTTTTTTCTGGTAGAAGCATTCCAGAAAAGTCAAACCTGGCACTCTTACTATCCGTTTTTACGTCTTTTAACTTCTCGGTAGCTTCATTTTTAACTACCCCAGCCCATTCCAGCTTTGTCAGCTCAAGCTTATCCATACCCGGAAACTTCTGAACTAATTTGGGGTTTATTGGTAGTTCATTATTCTCAGTTTTTATTGCCGCAGATGAGTTCTCCTCTTTGACCTTGTCCTCGTCCACTTCCATCGGTTTTGCTGTTTGAGAATCTGGCTGTTGTGATTGTGAGTCTGAACTGCACGACGATTTCTTGTGCTTCCTGTTTTTAATAAAATCCACCAACTTTGGATCCAGTCTTTCTATAAGCCTTTTTTGTTCTTCCAGGATTTCCTCTTCTGTCATTCCAGCCAAATATGGATGAATCTTATCTCCAACTGCTTCAACTTTGTATGGCTTATAAACCTGACCAGGGGCTAGACTTCCCACACAAGATTCCAGGCTACCGTGCACTCGGCTTTCACTTTCCTCAGTTGGCAGCTTATTGCTTTTCCCTTTGCTCTGTGCTTGTTTCCGAGCATCAAACGATCTAGCAAACAAACTTTTCTTTCTAGTCGTGGGCTCATTTGATGAACTGCCAACCTTTTCAACTGGAAGAACTAATACACTCTTCCTTGATTCATCAAATCCTTTCAATTTGAGTGGATCAAATGGCCTCTCTTTAATGTCAAAGAGCACCGCCTCCATGGGGGACTCAACTTTACTGGGACCGTCATCTTCTTCTGACAAATCGTCCTCGGCCATTTTCTCAGACTCGTTAACATTTTTAACTGGATCTGTCGTGGTACTGGAAGCGCCACCACTTGATTTCTTCACAACTTTGGCTGCCGGAACTACTTTCCTCGTTTTGAGGCCCTTCAAGAACTCCTCCTGCTCTCTCAATAAATCTTCCTCTGTGTCACCAGGTTTAGGTCGTTTAATGGGATGCATCTTGTTCGAAATAATTTATAGTAAACGAAACACCTGAAAAACAAGACACATAATTGATAAGCATATCTATGTGTAGTAAAGTTTGATAGCAAGGACCTAACTAAATTACCTTTTAGCAGCGAAAATATTAAATAAGATCCGCAATGGCAAGTTACAAATTATACAAAACAATTCAATTTACAGTAGTGACAAAGATATCGTTCAAAATGCATGTATTTAGTAAGTAGTTCGTATTATTTATGTCTATTAGCTGTCATGAACTTTAATTACACCAGTAAAACTAATTGACACAAAAAACACACATAATTAAACTAATTAAAGCAAGCTAGTCAGTGACAATCGACAAACTTACTACAAAGATCACGTTTGCTCAAGAGAGATTGCCGGTGAAATCGTAAAAGGATGTGCATTTAATACACAACTTCTATGCTTTTTATCATGTGCTCGGTGTATGTGAAATGCACAAATACACACAAGGTATCTTGCGTCTTTCATTTCATTTCATTTGCATTTCAAATACGCTGGTATTGTTTACATAGCCAGCTGTTCTATTTACATTAGTGTATGTATGTATGTTTATTAAGCGATGACTGATGATGATGACAGATTCTCATATGGGACAATTGTCAGACAGAGACAGGTGCAGTGCGGGCGGAACAGAGGAAAATGCTACTTTTAACAGTTAAAAATATAAATACAGTTAAATAGCAAATCATTACAGTTGCCGTTCATTGTTTAATTATTACGGTTGCAGGGAATAGGGAAAGTATATGTGCAACTTTTTAGAAGGCAATATGAGATGAGTAATGGGCAGTGAAGTTTTAATTAAGCAAAAATCGTTAGTAAAGTGATTTATAAATGCTATAACTATTAAACCGCTAATTAACACTTTATACACACGTCGACCTTACACATGTGTTAGTTTATCAAACAATATGTTTCATTTGTTCTAAATAATTTCTTTTAAAGACAGACAATAATTCTAAGTTTTCGACGGAAGTGTCATTTGGATTAAATGAAAGCAGGATTTTGAAAATTACTCATAGAATCATGGAGGAGCCTCCTCAGAGTCCTGAGAGCCCGGTGCCTTCGTCGGCTGAGGATGCAATGAACAGCTCGATGACGTCACTAAAATCCCCACTACCAGTAGATGATAAAGAGAACCTTGAAGAAAGATACAACAAACTTAAATCGATCGCTGTAAAATTAAAGAAGCGGATTAAAGAACAGAACGAAGAAATTTCACATTTGGAAAAAGAAAAGTCAAAATACCAGAATGCTTCAAAAATTCAAACGGAATTTGACAAAGCTCAGGATGAAGTTGAGAAATTACGAGCAGAAAAGAAACTGTTGGAAAAAGACTTACAAAATGCTGTTGACGAAAATGTACGGTTGAAGGTTCAGACATCAGAAGATACTTCCAAACTTCAGAGTTTAACCACATCCCATAAAGCTTTACGAGAAAAAGTTGAGAAATTGGAAAAGGATCTTTTGGAGCTGGAACATTTTCAGAGCAAGTCAGAAAGTTTGGAGAAGGAACTCAAGGAAGCTAAGGACGCGGAGGCAAGTGCGGAACACGAAAAAAGACAAAGTGCTATACTATCTTTGGAAATAACTGACTACGAGAAAAAGCTTCAAGATTCATATAAACAACTGGAAGAAAAGAAAGCTGAAGTTGACGCACTTCGAGCAGATTTGTCGAAAAGAAGTGGCATTGTTGAGGACCTAGAACAAAATTTGCATACATCCAAAGAAAATGAAGAACAACTCAGCAGAACCAAAGATAGCCTTCAGGTATGATTCAATAATTATCTTTTGAAAGCCATGCTTGCTGTATTGTATTTGATGACTTGATTTATGAAAATTAAACGGTTAAATGCGTTATGTTTTACAGGCTGATATCCAGCGAAAGTTGGAGAAAATATTCTTCCTTCAAGATGAGATGAACAAAATTAAAGATAAGCTATCTGAGAAGAACTTGGAGTACATTAAATTGGAACAGGAGTTCGAAAACGGGAAACTTACTTTTGCATCACAATCAAAAGAACTCGTAGAAAAATGTGATAGTTTTCAGAGATTAACTGCAACTTTGGAACACAAGGTTTGTTTTATGCATACGATGTTTAATGCAGTTCAGCCCATGCTTCTTATAAAATTTGCGTTTTGAAATCTTTTAATCTTTAATTTTGAATTATTGTAGATTTCGGCTTTGGAAGAAAATAAGAGAAGCCGTGAGTCTCACATTGCTAATTTAAAACTTGAATTGCAACAATTGGAATCTGAATACGCGAATTACAAGACAAAAGCGCAGGCTATGCTAAAATCACAAAAGCCAGTTACAATGGAAGAACAGTCTGACGAACTTGAAAATCTTCAAAAGATCATTCAAAACTTCCAATCTGACATTTCAATACTTAAGTAACTTTTCAATCCTACTCACAACATTAAAACAATTGATCAAAATCAAATTACTAATCTGTATTATAATGTAATTTTGAATCGTTAGAACTGACTTACAAACCCTGAAGCTAGAAAATGACAACTTACTTATGGAGAAGAGTGAGCTGACCCTACGACTAAACCAAGCTAAAACCGATGGTCTTGAAAAAGAAATCCGCCTCAACAATGAATTGCAACGGGTTAAGCTGGAATTACGTCAGAAGGAAGACCTTCTGAAAGTTAAGGTTGACGAAATGGACAAATCGAAAGATGAAATGTTAATGATGATGGAGGTAAACAATTCAGATTCACTGCTGTCTTGAAATCGTAATAATGCAGCATAGCATAGTAGTATAACATAAGCAATTTATTTTTTATTTTTTATATTTCTTTAAAGGCTAAAATGCAGGATTTAAAAGAAAAGTATGAAACTCGAATCCGTGAGTTGCAAGAGCAGCTTGCTATTTCCAGCGTTTACGAAGTTAGGGAAAATAGAGATGTCGCAATTGGGGATGCAATTCCTTCAAGTGCATCGGCATTTAGGCCCGTGGTAGCCGATGGTGCACCAGCAGCACCCTCATCTACCCGATTAAATTCAGAAACTGAATTGGAATCGATTTTTGATGGTCATAATCAACCATTAACTATTGACACTAGTAGTTTAAGCTTCGAACAGTTAAGATTAATTCCACGAGGGGAGTGTGAGGTAAGTGCAATTCAAATATGAAGAGAATGACTGTCTTCTTTACTATTGAACTGTTGATTCAAGTGTTGTTGTAATTGAATATATTTGACAGGGTTCTGAAAGTATTGGGTCTGCCTTTACTCCACGTGTTAGCGTAGATAACTACATGTCATTTGAACAGTTACTCAGTAGCAGTTTGGATTCTGGTGCAAAAAGTGCGTACTTTTACAGTTTATGTTATTCGTTTTCATGATTTCACTGACCAAAAATATACTTACTTGATACTTGTGTCATGTAGATGGTTTTGATGGAGAAGGAGAAAAGGGAGGTAAATCCGGAGTAAATTTGAAAGATGAACTTGTCAGATCTCAAAATCAAGTTGGCCACCTCACAGCATTACTTCGAGAGTCGGAATCAAACTGTGAGAGACTAACTCAATTAAGTGAAGCACTTAAAGAAGAAATACGCAGAGTAGAGCGAGAAAAAGAAAGGAAAGAGCATTTGAAGGAAAATACGGAGTACCTGAAAAATGTTTTGTTGAAGGCAAGCTAATCATTAATCATCATAATATAATACTACGAGTAGAACGCCCGAAAACTAAAGTTTCCGGTACCTACGTAACTAAGGTAACAGTTAAAACGATTTTTGGACCC
>JAQFZG010000820.1:0-26471 GCA_034695465.1 Entomobrya nicoleti | reverse complement strand
GAGCACACCGCACCACACTACTCATCACAATCATCAAGACCACCCAAGCCAAGACATCAAATAGCAACGCGACGAGAGAAGACGGGATCACTTGACTGGAGACCACTGGAGTAGCAACACAGACCAATTCTTATTTTCTATTTTTAGTTTCCATTTTTAATTTGTAGTTATAATTTACTTTAGAATAAAAAGTTCCCAAGTATTTAATTATTAATTTTATCTAAAAGTTTCCGAGCGATAATTCTTTTACTTTACGAGCATTCCTTTGGTAAAGAACGGCACCTGAGATTACTTAGTTGACTGAGCCGAGCAGTGCATTTAATTAATCCTCATCATCATAGTCATATTTAACTGTTACAATAGACAGCAAAGGAGCCATTACGTTACAAATTAAAGTGGTGATTCAAATGAGCATAGCACTAATTAATTAATTAACATTGCCAAATTACCTGGAACATAGAGACAAGCCAATCCAATCCACCAACTTCTTGAGCGTTGAATTCACACAAGTAAAAAAGCGAAAATATCTTTCTCAAAAGGTCATTAAAGTTAACCCTCTCCGACCCGACCTTTTCACTCAACCACCATCATTATCATCCACACCAACAACTTAACTTCAAGGTTCTAATTGACTTGCTACTAAAGTAGCAACAGCACAACGTCCAATTATTAAAGGTCATGTCTTCAAAAATCCTCTCAATTTTATTTTTTAAATTTAAACACTTTATTCAACACTTCACATTTTTTCAAAAAAAGATTATCTCATTTCCAATTTAACTTAGTCCACTACAAATTTCTTCCAACCAACTCTACCATTCAATTATTCTCATCTGTTGTTAATTTTTTTGTCAATCATTCAATCTTACGCATGAACGCATAATGTGTATCGTCTGTGGTGTTATGCTATAAGTTAATGTACTGTTTATGTTTACTATCTTATCTTGTTGTTATAATCCATTTTATTCCATTCTTCTCACATCAAAAATCACACAACATCTTCAGAGATCACTGCGCCTTTGCAAACACACTTCCATTTTTATATCATTACAACTTTTGGTGCATTTTAACTGCATTGCATTCTCATCTCCTCTTCTCGTCGTCACCACAAACACACAATCTATTACATTGTCCTCTTTACTACTTTGCTTTGCTTCTACTAATGAGCAAGGACGATTTGTTTTGGTTGGTGCTCTCTTGTTGTTCCCGTATACTTCACACAAAATAGTTCATCTTTAAACTTTTTTATTATTTCAAACAATTTATGTGTATTGCATAGCACAGACACAGACAGACAGACAATTGTGCACACAACAGACACACAAACAATCTCACTTTTACTCTTCTTCGCCTTCGTCCTTTTCAAATGCAATGCAAACTGCAATGCTCGTGAACGTGTCTCCCTTTTTGCCTTTGAGTCTAGTCTCCTCGTTCAAAATATTTTTCCCTTGCTCACTCTGCAAACAGAGAAGATAAACTGTACATGTTGACGTACAAACTGCTTTGCCTTATGCCTCAGCCTTTTTTCTTTTCCTTCCCTTTTGTGCTTATCCTTACGCACTAGCACATTACATGTTGTATGAAAAGGTATACAGTTTAGTAGGTTTGTGTGGAGTTTTTTGAGTTACCAAGCTAAACAGTGATACAAGTTGAGTTAGTTGTGTTGGTGCACTGTGTATGCTGGGGTATGGGTGTATGGAAGATGAGATGACTTGGATAAGTTGGATATAAGGAGGATCTTTAAAAACACATGATGTCATTATGTGTACAAGCTTTGCAGGCAGTGTAGGGAGAGATGGCTTTTTGGTGCAGTACTTTCTTTACAAAGTATGGAATATGGAGTTGCGTTCACTCTCTGAACAGAACACTGAAACGAATATCTTTGTGTACCTACCTATCTCAGTCAGCCCTGTGAACAGTGAATGTGAACAAAGTTGTTTTTAGAATGGCTATGCTTGATGCTATGAGATTTTGTAGTATGGCTGGGGTAACTGAAGGAGGGTCTCATATTCTCGTTCTGACTCCTCCAAAACATTGGAGGGTATGATGATATGATGGTATGGGATATGGGATACCATAACATTGTGTTGTGCTGGAGCTCTCTGGCTCTGGACAAGCTCTAGTAACTTTACTGCACTGAATGATTCATCAAAGTTATTTAGTATACAGCTCTTGCTCCTTTAGCTGCTCTTATGAAAGTAAAAGTTGAATTGCGATGGTTGATGTTGATGGTATGGTTGGTGGTATGGTAAATGCAGCTTTTTGCCTTGCAAAATTTATTTTCCTCTGCTCCTATCCCCATTTTTACCGGCTTCACATTTCTAGTAGTGTGGCCATTCTGCAAGTCATTTTGACTTTGACCAATTAACCAAACCAAACCACTGACCAACACCACACTCCATTAATTTATTACATGCCAACAAACTAATCAATGTATCATTTTAATTTTTAATCAAGAAAACCCTTTGACTTCAACCTCCAAAAATAACAACGAACGTAAATACTAAATAATTTACAAAAATGTCATTGCTTTTTGCGCATTTTAAATTAAATGTCGTATTAAAAAATTCCAAACAGGAATGCTTCCTCGTTTACCTCTCTACCTCACATGCCTTCTTCTTGTCATTGTTGTCAGCATGTCAACAAATGTCTCAAAACCCCCCAAAAAATTACACCTTACTTCTTATACCCACCTGCTTAATTTTTACAACAGGTATTCCAACAGGAATCACAGCTCCGCCTAGCTTCCTCTTCGAAACCAGGTAGATGAACCCATACCATTAAAAATGTGCTAACTAAAGCAATTAGCATTCAATTACTATTATATATTTAAAATTACAAAGTAGAGTGCCCAGTTGCTAGTCAAAGTTAAAACATTAAAACTCTTTCTCCCAATTTTATGTCATGTCACCAATCATAATGCTGAATGCATGCATGGATTCTTCTAGATTTAATATTTTTACCTGCCACCGCAGCGTTTTACATTGCTTATATTTTTTGCACTGTACACGCTTTTTTTCGTAATAAAAATATACCATGACAATAAGTTGAGTATCATGCAGTCATGCATACATTGTAGATACTCAGTAAACTCAACAATTTTTTTTCACTGTTGACTTTACTTTACTGAGAGTTCTCCTGAGCTGTAGTCAAGTCAGCATTAAAAAATGCTTGTTTTTTTATCCTCTTGTCTTGTCCACGTCCACCACCACCACCTCCTCCACCAGTGATACCAGCAATGCTCTGTGCTCAGCCAATGGGAATGGGCCAAGTCAATGGGATCTGCTGGGGTGAATGAGCGAAGATACTGGCTCACGTTAAAAAAAAATCCGATCCTCCGATAAAAAGTGCAAGTAGAAAATGACATGACAAGTAAAGAAAGATGACTGGATAGAAGGTATGTGTAGCAAAGAGTTAAGTACACGTCAGTCAGTTGATTTGGTCAATGCTTTTTTTTGATGATACTCACGTTAAGTTAAGCCGACTACAAGAAAAAGAAGCTTCATCATTGACGACGGTGATGCAGTGATTTTCCTTCCTTCAGTTTTCACACAACACTTCTTCAAACGACAGACTTTTTTTCAACAGCCGGTGTGATTTAATTTAATTCGACATTTAATTAAAAGTTAACAGGTGAGTTGCTAATTATATATTAATTCATTGATTGGTTAATTATGGTTAGGTGAAAAAAAATGGTGTTTTAACACTTTTCTATTTGTTTGTGACACCACTTGTTTCATTAAATCCAATCCATTACCAATCCCCCCATTTCAATTAGAAACAGGATACCGGCTTCAATTTTTATTTTACCGGTTGATTGACAAGCTGTTTAAAAAACTAAATGACGGTTAAAGACTTGTCAACGGCACCTTTTTATAATTTGGGGATCAATTCGATCAAATTAAAATCATTACACATTTTCACTATGTTTAACTAATGCTTTATGTTTTTTTTTCATGGTTTTCCAGATAATTCTCTGAAATGATGAGGCAAACAGTGGTGGTGTGCCTAGCGGCCCTGCTGGTTGGGTTCGTGTCGGCAGGTAGTGTCTTGGATTTGGGCGATAGTGACTTTGAAAACAAAATTGCGGCTTTAGATAATGTTCTTGTTATGTTTTATGCACCTTGGTAAGCTTATTAAGCTATTATTTCTTATAATTTATAATATGTAAAATGAATGATGATTTGTTAATGATTCATTGTAATTTTTATTGAATTGCGCAGGTGTGGTCATTGCAAACGTTTAAAACCTGAATTTGAGAAGGCCGGCGATCTTTTGAAGGATGACGATCCACCAATCACACTTGCAAAGGTAATTAATTTAATTTAAGTGTGAAATGATGATGATGATGACATAAATATTATAATGATGTAATAATAATTTTTATGTTTTTGTTTTATTTTTTAGGTTGACTGTACGGAGGCTGGCAAGGATACCTGCCAAAAATTCTCAGTGAGTGGCTATCCAACCCTGAAGATCTTCAGGAATGGTGAGCTCTCCACCGATTACAATGGTCCTCGTGAATCCGCTGGAATTGTCAAGTACATGCGAAGCCAGGTTGGACCTGCATCCAAGGAACTCAAGACCGTTCAAGATCTGGAAACCTTTTTGGCCAAGGATGATGTTGGTGTCATTGCATTTTTCGCTGAAGACTCGAAAATCGAGAAGACCTTCACCAAGGTTTCCGACAAGCTCAGGGAAAAGGTTCGTTTTGCCCACTCCAACGTTGCGGACGTTCGCACCAAAGCTGATCAGAAGGAAGACACTCTTGTTTTATTCAGACCCAAGAATCTGCACAACAAGTTTGAAGCCGATGTGGTTGTTTATGATGGGGCCTTTGACAAAGATGACATTGAAAAATTTATTACCGCTAATTAGTAAGTTACCTGCTTAATTAATAAATTTAATTACCATTAAGCATAAAAATAAGCCAAGTAAACTAATTATGTATTTTTATTTGAATTTATAGCCATGGCCTTGTTGGAATCCGTAATCAAGACAATTCTCGTGACTTCAAGCAGCCTTTGGTAGTTGCCTATTATGCAGTTGACTACAAAAAGAATCCCAAGGGTACCAACTACTGGAGGAACAGGATCCTTAAGGTAGCTCAAGAGTACAAGAGTGACTTTGCTTTTGCCATCAGCAACAAGGACGAATTCCAATACGAGTTGAACGAATACGGCATCGAGTTCTCCCCATCTGACAAGCCCATCATCACTGCCAAGAACAGCAAGGGACAAAAATTCAAGATGGAAGAAGAGTTTTCGTAAGTTTCCTTCCACAAAGCAAAGCAAACATACAAAATAAATTTATTTATAAAAATTAACCGGATGTCAATATATTTCTAAATTTCAGAATTGACAACTTTAGCGCCTTTTTGAACAAAGTGAAAGGTGGAGAGGTCGACCCCTTCTTGAAATCTGAACCCGTGCCTGATTCCAACGATGGCCCAGTCACCGTTGCCGTAGCAAAGAACTTTGATGAGGTTGTTATCAGCAACGACAAGGATACTCTGATTGAATTTTATGCTCCATGTAAGCCCCTCCCCCTCTTTTCAAAGTAATTATCATTAAACTTGCTCCCCCTTTTTACAACAATTTACTTTATTGCTCTTTTTTCCAGGGTGCGGACACTGCAAGAAACTTTCCCCCATCTTTGACGAGCTCGGCACCAAACTCAAAGGTGAAAACGTTGCTATTGTGAAATTGGACGCCACCGCCAACGACGTCCCAGCCCCCTTCGAGGTCTCCGGATTCCCAACCCTCTTCTGGCTTCCCAAGGATTCCAAGGATAAGCCCGTCCGATACGACGGTGGCCGAGAGGTTGACGACTTTATTAAGTATATTGCTAAACACGCTACTGAAGAACTGAACAGTTACGACCGTTCTGGTAATGCTAAGGCTAAAACTGAATTGTAAATTGTTAAACCAAACTAATTAATCAAAGAAAGAAAAAAACCTTAATCATTGGCTGTTCTATTTGTTATTATATACATATGTACCAACAACACTATAATTAATACTTATTACATTATGTACTTTTCGTTGGTTTAGTTTATCTCTTTAAAAAAATGTATCACCAGTTTACCAACAAAGAGGATTTTCAATTATTCCATTTTTTATTTACAGAAATAATTATGAATGTTGGTTTGTGAATATGTGAATGATTTTTTTTCTGCTTTATGGAAATACTTTATTATATTATTATTTTTCTTGCTCACTGTTCTCTTTTTTTGTTTGTTTTTTGAATAAAAAAATACACGTGTAAATCTTCTTCATTTAAAAAATAATTTCTTGTGAAAGGGGGTCAAAAAAAACCAAAAAGAGATGCAAAAAAATAAAACATATTTTGTGTACCACACAGTCAAATGGGAATAAAGAAAGAATGAGAAAAAAATATACCAACAAATGATTTTTTTTGCTTGATAAAAACGAACAACTGCTTGAAGAAGAATTTTTTGTGATAATCACATCTAAGTAAATAAATAACATCAATTAAGTCTTGTATTATCAAAAGATGTAAAAAAATATGAGAGAGAAACGAATAAAAAAAACTGAAATAAAAAAAATAACATTCCATCAATTTTCTATTTTTTACAAATGCGACAACCACTCATTTTTTATTTTCCATTTTTATGATTCTCACTTTTCTTCAACAGATAAATCTCTTGAAGATAAATATTGTACATTTAACTAATTGTAGTAATCATCACACATATTATCTTATAGCGTTGCCGTCGCGTCGCCGCGCTTAAATTTTTAATCATTACACTAATATTTTTTTATCATTTTAACATAATAAAAATTATGGCATATATACTTAACTTTTAACGCAACTCAATTCAGGTAAATTATACTTTTTAATTTGACAATAGTTAATTATAATATATAAGTATGTACATTAACATTATGCAGTGGAAATAGCAAAAAGCAAAAATTTAATAGCGAATATAAAAAAACATTCAGGATGACATTATCATTTCATAATGATTATGTGTTGATGAGGAAGTTGTTGAGATGATAATTAAACATATAAATTGTTTCTTGGAAAAACAACTGATGATCTTATTAGTTAGTTTAATTGTAAAGGGCTATAATTTTATAAACTGGTCTAATAAATAATTTATGAGTTATTGGCCAATTTTGAGGGTTGAACAAGACTTGTTTTGCGACTACTTGGAACGGCGTCTGGAGTGGGAATCTCTGATGGAACAGGATGGGACAGAATTGGGGGCATCGTTCTTGGTGTCTTCCCCTGAGAAAAAAATGAAATAATTTTAATGAAAGACCAAAATTTGATTAATTAACTGAAAAACTTTAATAGTAAAATAAGTGAAATAATAAAATAGACATTTACGGTTGCACTCACCTTCCCCGTCTGTTTAGCCATTTGGTAGTCTCCAGAATCGAAATATTTTTGGCCCTTAGCTAACCTCTTTTGTAGAAATGCGGAGTGACCTGCCATCGGTCTAATGGATTGGGTTGGATACCTCTGGTGCAGCTTCTCCTCCTCCTTCTTCTCAAGCTCCTGTCAAAATAAAATTAACAAACATTTTAATTCATTTTTCTTTCACATTTTTATTTGACACGACCACAACCCTCTAAACCAAATATTTAACTCTGTATGTCTTACATGTGGACTTTCTGGAGCTACTGGAGTCACATTTTCTTGCTTCCCTTCATCAGCCATTTTTATTGCAGCAAATTAAATATTTTTTAACTTAATAAAATTAAACACTCTTTTTTTTAAATAACAAAAAAATTGTTTACTTCTTATTGAGTAAAACTAAAGACTCTCCTTGTATGTATATTTTATTCACTAAACACTTGACTTGAGTAACAAAAGAATTAAAAAGTAATTAATTATCTGTTCAGATCATCAACCAGCAATTCAGCAGATCAGTTTGCTCGTTATGACTTACTTTTTGTGTGAAGTCAAGTGAATTGGATAAAGAAAGAGAATTGAAGAAGAAAAAATGTACATTGAGACGTAAGAAGAAAAAAATTTACTGGTCTTTCTGTACATTTCAATTTTTTGTGTGCTTTTTCTCTACCATCACCACTACTCAATCGAGTGCACTCTATCCTTCACATGTATCCTTTAACATTAGATTATGGACATCTATATAGGCCATAATCTCATCTTTACAAGAAGAATGGTATATTCTATACCCAAGTCAGAGTGAATGCATTTTTGCAGGGGGCTTCACACACAGATGTGTGGGCAGGTTTAGCAAGAAGATCATTTAAAAGGTCAAGTTAGTCAATTTGATGTGACGTCAAATGTGACAGGTGTCATTGTCAGGTCAGGTCAATCCTTTATTTACGCAGTAGAATGAGGATGACTACATAACTGGATGACTTGCTAGACTGTTTTCGAACATAGAGAAATGGAAGCTGAGAAACCATGTGCAGAGGTGGTGGAGTTGGGGGATGATGATGATGATGACGTGGGGAATAGCACAGGAACCGGAAGTGAACAAGTGCAAAAGACGACACCCACATTGACACCACTGACCTTGGAGGATAAAAATGAAGTTTCTGGAGAGAAAGATGATGATGATGTGACAATCACAGGTGAAGATGTGATGACAGAAGTGCCTATTAATGTACAACAGACACAAGGACAGGTAAGCTCATTAAATTAATTATAAGTATGCATCCAAGTAAAATGAAAGTTAATTGGGTTTGATGACATTAAATTTATTTTTAAAGGACAAATTTTTGTTCCGTGACGAAATGAAGTTTATGAAGGATTTTGACCCGAACCAGAGAAAAATTAAGAAAAAGTGAGCTAAAACAATTTATTTTTTATGCAGATTTTTTTAAATTAACGAAATGCATTTAATTTTTGTGTTTGGAATTTTACAGGATGAAGAAATTTACAGAGGATGGCGTGATTGTGGAAACCTGTGACTGCCTTATTCCCACCTGTCTTGGTTGTCATTTTTTCAAGTGCAAAAACTGTGAAAGTCGCTGTTGCGGTCATACGTGCAGGTAAATTTAAAAAAATCGTTTAATGATTTAAATTAAACTATTTTTCTCATGTAATTAACTTTCTCCTTGTTACTTTTACATTTATTAGGCTGGCCAGAACATGGGATTGGGAAGAGGTGGAAATACAAGGCGTTCCTGGTTTAACCGTAGCCACGCGCAAACGCAAAGTTTCACAATTTATTTAGGAATACTCGTTATTTTTTTAGTTTTAAAAATTTAATTTTAAATACTTTAATTTTTAAGCATTCGTTTTGATTACCTGCATAAATTACAGGCTAAAGAGAGACATTTACAGGGGCATTGTGAGACTATACAACTTACAGTTACCATAATCTTTTACTAATTTTTATCGGATTGCTCACATAATTATATATTAGTTTAGAAAAAATTCTACAATCTAGTCTAGTAAATGCAGTAGAATATATCGAGAGAAAAAAAATTATCCCATTTCACCAATCTGTGGTATAAAGTGCTAACAAATTTTTAAATCTTCTTTATTTCAAAACTTGTAACTTAAAATACAAAAATAAAGACTAAACGTAACACAACAAAAAAACCAACATAATAATATGTTTTCTAAATTTCTTAATAAATTAACTTCACATTTTAATATATTCATTAACAAAAAAATATTTTATTACAAATATCCAGGTACATTTACATCATAACGCTAAATTCCACACAGGAGGACACACAGGTATTTAGGATTTATTTTTTAAAAAGTAAACAATAATTTAATTATCAAAAACTAAATTCTAATTAAAATAACAACTCATCTTCTCTATTATTTTTCGTAATTAAAAAATGGAACATTAAAAAGCCTGAGGCAAACAGAATACTGATTGGATTTAAACACAAAAAAATATTGCGGGTTGTGGATTGGATTGGATACGCAGACTGACAAACTATACTACTTTAACAGTTTTAAAAATTTAACTTAAAACTATGTAACCTTTTTTTACCATGTCAGTCTTAATAAACTACACACTACACACACCTCTTTTCTTCCACTGTCACTGGTCATGGTGCTCACTCAACCTTGATCAAAATTCAATCACAACGAAAAAAAATAACAAGTTGAAATAGTACCGTACCAACAGTCTCTATCTCAATAATTACTTATTAATCTACACACAATTCACAATTTGAAAAAAAATCTAAGCAAAATGCGCAGTTTTGTTTTCCTTCCCATCATGCGGCATCATGCACGGGTTCTATTCTTGTACATTTTGTTTCTCTACCAACTAATTAAACTAAACAAGCTAAAAAATATGCCAACTGCATCCTTTTTTTATATAGAGCTAAATTGAGTAAATGATAATTATTTGTGAAAAGAGATTTCTTTTAAAAACAATTCCTTAATGACCAATCAACTCATTTTCTCCTACGTCCACATCATCCAGACCCACCACCCCCGCATCCTCTCTCCACAACATCGTTGAATTCATGCACTCTCCAAAATGCTTCGTATCCAGCGCAGTTCCAATAGAACAAGCCTCCTCCGTCATGTCACACCAGTTCTTGTACGTCTTCCCATTCGTCGAGCAAATGGGTCCTAGAGGAGCCTCAAATCGTCCTGGGGTCGCTTTACACCACCTCGGCCTAAAGGAACACGTCACACATCTCGGCTTTCTCGTGTTCACTTCCCTCAGACAGGTTTGCCCCTCAAGACATTTCGTATTTTCACATGTGGCCCGCTCTACAAAATTCAAATAAACAAAAAACACATTCATTTAGTTTTTTATCTTAATGAGCTAACCAACAGAGAGAGTCCAAAGCAATTAAACCACGAGTAAACTATCAAGCAAACAAACAAAAAAACATGTACAGTAACCAGTAACCTGTTACACAGCACATTTGTTTTTGTCCTGTTACATCTGCCGGATAACAAGTTACTCCCATTTTTTGTTATTCTCAAAAAAATATATATCAACTTGACTACTTTTACGGAACCAAAGTTGTTTTTTTGGAATGTGTGGAATGTCATATTGTTTACTTGTTAATGACGTAGTTTTTTTTAAACTGGTTATTTTTTTTGGCAAACAATGGTACATTCTACACCCAAGATCAAGATCAAATCAAAGGGTTAAGGTAATTAAGATAAGAGTAAATTCCTTACTTCTGCAAAATCCTCTATAAGCCACCGGTATAGCTTTCCCTTGCCGACACGCAGCTTGTCTCAAGTGACACATTGATGGGTAGGTGATCTCGTCCACTCCACAAAATGCCCTACTACTTGGGCTCCTCCTCCCTTGGTGCTCCCTTGGATCCGGACATTTGCGCAGTGTGCAGTTGACACAATGTGGTCTCATGTTTTGGTCAAGCAAACAGCGTTTCTTACCCGGACAAGTTACTTTTGCGCAAGATGCTATCCCCCAAAAAAAAGTAAAAGCATAAATTTGAAATTCTTCCTTTTTTTAAATAAACCAGTTTTTCAATCCAGAACAATTAAATTTTATATAATAATTTACATGTTAATTAGCCAATTAAAAGGAATATTTTAAAACATCAAGAAATAACTCACTTCTGCATGGTCCATAGTAGCTAATCGTCAAACCAGTTTCCTTCTTACGACACGCTCGTTTTAAAAGACGGCAGGGGGACTTGTACGTACGTCCATCACTTCTAAAAAATTTAAAATAAAATAACAATAAAAAACAATTTCTTTAATTTTAATTCACTATCAACCAATTATTTTCTTATGAAAAAGGTACTTGTTTTCTACTTACCCACATACAAATCCCCTATAATTTGGCATCCCAGCCTGAATTTTAAACTGTGCACAGTTGGGTGAACAAACACATTTGGGTAGACCATTTCGTAAGACGCATTTTTGATTGTCTGCACACTGAACACCGTCGCAGGTCGCTAGGTACGTTCACAGAGAACGAAAGGGGTATCATTTTCTCGCTCATTTTTCACTTTAATTACTTTGTTTGTTTCATTTTGGACGGACCCAATGAACTTTTGTTTAAAAATATCTAGTGTATTTTTTACCTTTGCATCGGGTACATGGTACACCGCCTTGAACATGCATGAAAAATATGGAACTGGGCGTCAGCAGCTCGCCATCACTCCAAGACGCTGTTGCAGAATTGGCCAGTTGGCTGCCCGAGTCGCAACATTCCTCCCGACTTACACCTGTCTTCACCAGAGATGTACATCGGCCATTCCGATTCATACTCAGCCAACAATTCCCACCTTCAAAAAGAAAAACCAATACACTTATCTTAATTGTTTTTCATGCTTATCATTTCTATTGCATATTTTATGAATGTGTCATTTTCTTCTTGGTTTGCCTTTTCCTATTCAGAATTTACAGAGATTTTTTAGCTGACCTTGACTCTTTTCTTTACACGCTAGGATTTTATAGCATTTATATGACTAATTTAATTAGTAAACGTGAACTCTATCAATGATGATTACTGCGAGTTTTTATCTAGCTTTTGATGCTGTTTATTTTTAAAGCAAGCTTCGTTGCTCCGTTATCGTTTACTAGACAACCAGCCTTAATCAGTCAAACATTTCGCGAGGCAAGGTCGGATGATATGGCAAATAGATTGGGTCAGAAAAGGTCAGATTAGGTAACCACTCTCTCTAATGGCAGTTCCTGTGTTTATGATTATTTTAGAGAAAATGTTATTTTCTTCATTCACGAAAACAGCTTTCAGACAAATGCTTCTATATTTTTGCGTCCAATTGGCGCCTCAATACATAACTAGTACTAATTAACAAATTCCCAACGCAACAGATATGCAAATACTCTGAATATGAACAAAATGTGTCGCTGTCGCTTCTAACTAACGAAAATTTAACCCTTTCAGATAAAACAAGTGAAAGTTTTACCTTTACTTGCTCTTAAAAGATCCCGAAATTTAAATTATCTTTAAACTTTTTGTTAACAAATTAAATGACTTGCTCAAAAATCAAATTGCTCGAATTAATCAAATAAAAAACCATATATGATTATTTTCACATCTTCACCGACAAATTATCAATACATAGTTTAGCGGTTCTATTCTGATTTTTATTTTATTTTAATCACAAGTTAATTTTTCATTGAAATTTTCCAGAGTTTTACCACAAAAAATACTCTATTAAAATTTCTGCAACAGTCAGCGTAAAAATTTAATTGCTCCTTACAAAGTACCTAATTAGCTATTGCATTCACATATTCATTCATTGATTCATTCATTAAAAAGGAGAAGGAATTATGACGAAAAGTGAAGACGAGACAAAGACATAATTTGTTTTATAAAAAACGTCAAAATATTTTACGACTTTTTTTTACGATTGTAAACAAAGTTTATTATTTTGATAAATAAATCGCTGTAGCATCCTAACTACCTACTACCTACACACGTCATGTAATATCATAAGATAAAGAGTTAAATCAATTAAATATTAAAAAGATGAGTCAACAGTTTTTTCCTCACTAATTTTTCTATCCAATTAATATAATTATGTTATTTTGGTTACTACTTCCATTTTTATATGTCAGCATTCCGTATCGTATCAATTTACTCTTTTTTTTAACGATCAAAAAAGTTCGAAAGGGCATCTCTTCCAATATGACAGAGATCCGTCGGAACTCTGGAAGTCAGCTGTACTTGTACTGCGAAGCGGCTTCATAATTTTTTTTGAGTACTGTAAAACCTGCTTAAAAATCCCTTTTCATCTTGCAGGAAATTTCCCCTTGAAATAATTTAATAGGTCATCGACACCTCCATAAAACCTGGAAACCGCATCACTCTTTTTTTTCCAGTGCAAAAAAGGTGGATGCCCACCACCAACCTGTGCTCCTTCCCTGCATATTTTTAGAACTGCACCCTGCACCACAACCGCATAATATTACCTGTCTCATCAAATAACCCACTCTGTTTTTTGACTTTCATCATAAATTTTACCTGTGTTTGTGCAATCCACCCACCCACGCCTCGCCAGATCACCTTACGTAGTCAAAAATGTAAATGCCGTTTTTAAGATAAACAAGCAAAAAGCGACGAAAACAGGAACAAATATTTTTTGTGCTCAAAATAATTTCAGACGCTCATTAAAAAATAGTAATCCTCCCATTTCTCCCTACTTTCACCAGACTAGGTCTACTCAGCAACCACTCTGCTTTGAAGAGGGGAAAAAATTGAACAAAGAGATGTTTTGCAATTTGCATTTTTCCACACCCACTCAGACAGGTAATAAATGAGAAGTTAGTGTTTTTCAGACGTTCTGAATTAATTTGCTATTTTAAGCACAAAAAACTATTTTTTTATGGCTTTTCAACTCCTTTTCAACGTCTGCCTGTCTTTAGATTATCATCATAGAACACTTCAAATGTGCCCTGGACACTTCAAATTGACATTTTTGTCAGCCAAGTTGAGTAACGCAACAACGTAACAACCGCATGCGACACAGGAAACAAAAGTAAATGCTCCAGTTCTCTCAACACATCTGTCTTCCCCTCCGCCTCCCCCTCCCCCGCATAAAAAAATACTTTCCACAGAACTCATTTATTTTAATTTCAAAAATTAAAGGATCCGACATTTAACAATTTGCAGGTAGATGCTTACAAATGTCAACCAATTTCCTATCGCCCACCTGCATCATTTAAAAAATTATGTATCCAATTCCTACTTTCGGCATTACCTGCAAATTTGATACCTGCATACACCATGTATGTATATTGTATATACCTACATACACATGCAAGCATGCTTACTTATTTTCTTGCACTTTTTTTTACCTGACTGACGGACATTCACCTTCTCCACGTGTCAATAATCGTTTACAACCAAAACCATTGGAAAATTACTGGAACTTGTCGTCATGACAATTGCCCTTTGTTCCTTTATCATAATATTTCCTTTTTCCCCTTCTTCACTTTTTTTCACCTGTCCATTTTTTTCATTCATTCATTCATTCTCTATATTCATTTTGTCAAGATGCAAGACAACATCACGCATTGACCGAATGTTCGATTATCAATCATTCCCTCTCTCCTTCTTCAATTCAATCCACTCTCCGCTGACTTGACTCCACTCTTAAATGACAACGCACAAAAAACCGTTTTTTCTCCTTTGTTCAAACCATTTTGCACACACGTGAAAAATTGCCAAGTTCATTTTTTTCCTTCTTAGTTGAGGTCTCACCAGGTCGACAATCGACAATTGCGAGGAGGCTCAAAAGCAAAATATTCCACGTTCATATCCATCCATCAAGGTTTTTTTTTCTTTCTCAAACAAGCAAATATTTTCTCCTAACAAAACCATTGTTGTCCTATGTCCCTATCTACAATCTACAAGAATCAGCGTTCAAAGTTTACTCGGATTTTTTATTGATATTGTGCAAAGCGCGTCTGTCCGTCCATACCTACTTTTGTCCTTTACTCGTGTGGAGACAAAGACCGAACCGAGGCCACTAGACTCTCTCGCTCTCGTACATCATTTCATTATAACCGTTAAATACATAATACAATGCATAGGTAGTAGCCTAAGCAAAGTAAAAACCATTAGCATTGTGTATACCCCAACAACAGATTAGATGAGATATTATCAAGTATGAAGAGACGACGACAAAAAACATTCATGAATGCATTTTGCATGCCAAATCACCCGAAAAAACATCACATCAACCCATTAAATCCATTTTGTATGAATTTTTTTTCTCACTTGAGTAGGGATACACTTTCGCAATGAAAAATGCTGTTCAGTTGCCTCTCTCTCATTCTCTTGTCGTTATATTGATGGCTGCAACTACCGACTGCACTCAATTCACTAAAACTCGTCGTGTCCGTGTCTATACCCCTAAATGCTGTATCAGGAGGACAAGGATGGCCATAGCCATCAGCCATACCATCATGATAGCTTTATAGGCTATACGATGACACCCACTATGCATCATGTCATCATTGATGATGTGCAAACAAATTATATTATCGTATCCTCATCTTCCTTCACTTCACTGCAAATTGCAGCAAGAAACGCAATTCAAAACTCTTTTCATTACTTAAACATGAGTTACACTTACAATAGCTTAATGGACTTTTCACATGGAAAAAAAATCCATACACAGAAATGCACCTTGCTCAATGCTGATCACCTGCATCTCACGTGCTTCATTTTTTTTATTATTACACTAAAACTCTCTGCGCTACTTTAATAATCCATATTGATTGATAACATTTTTTTTGATCCGATTCATCTTAGCCAAAACTTAAAAAAATCATTCACTTCACCTCTCTCGCTATTTTTTTATGCATGTACATTAATTCATATTCATATTTGGATAAACTAAACGTGTAATGATAATGATCATGATGATGGCATTACATAGTTTACATACTATACTATAGAGATGCATATTATGCATAACCACCAATCTAATATAAATAAAGTAATGATCATCATTACAACAATTTACAGCACAAATTTTTATTTCATCTTCTTTTGAATCACTAGACATTATAGACAAAAGTATGCAATTTATATCATTATGCATGCAGTCAACGTAATAAAAATGCAGCCAGCATTTTATTAAAAGACAACCAACACAAATATTTCCTAAAACTGCTTATCTACTCAAACTCATCTAACTTGTTTGTCAGTTTGTCCGTCCCTTTCCCCAAAACATATATAGCTTAATACACGTTTTAATTCTGGTTCTATATTTTTTTTTCTGATTTCTTCAGCTACTTAGCCACACCCGTTTCATTTTTAAAGGTAGTAACTGAAAAACCCATGTTCTCAGCCTTTTTACTACCACTAATCATGGTAATTACTCAGTCAGTAGACGATGAATGAGTTGAGTTTGAGAGTACATAAAGTTTAAATGGTCTGTGAGACGACACCACGAGAGTCGTTGTTCTGAATAATAATTAGTATTTCACTCTGTAAAATTATGCACAGGACAGAGAGATATGCATACACAAGGCATTCTGCTAAAAACTGCATTCTTGAAGAGCCTCCTCTGTTTACACAATGCCAACTTAAAAATTGCCAAAAATGAAGTGGCGCATCATAAATATTCCTTTCAACATCATCATCATCCTTTTAGTATAAAAATAATTTGCACGTCGTGTCCGTCTCTGGGCCTCGTTTTTTAACCCAACTTTTTTGCAAAATGACTCTTAAAATGTATTTGTTTGTCTGTCAGTCTCCTCTCATCGTCACTAATAACACTTAACTAACAAATTAGATAATATGCTTTCACTACTTCTCTAAATCTATTTATACATTTATTTTAAAACATTTTAAAAACCATTTTTCTTCCTTCAAAAAAGGAAGATGATCTTTTATTTTTCAAAGTCATTGTCAGTCATTGATAGGTCAGTCATGAACATGAGTTATTGCCTGTGTTACCACCACCACCTCATCATCAAATCATGCAATCCATAATAAGCCATGCCATAACCCTTTTTTTCTCTTCTTCTCCATTCCATCATTCCTCAGAGAGAGCTTTGCTTTGCAATGCAAAATGCAATGATATAGTCATATATTTTTTATAATCAATTCAAATCACACTATCTATCTAACCAATCTCTATATCAAAACCCTCAATGAATGAATGAGTTTTTCTTCTTGGTTAACTTCTCAAAAAAAAAGTGCAAATGCGGCGAAAAATGAATTGGTGTCATTATTGCAACAGCCCCGCAGCGCAAAGTCAAAGTCAAGCCAAAAGCCGAGATAAACCTTTTTTCTATTTAAAATAAATAAAATTAACACACCAAAAACAAACTTGGATGCATGTGCAAAAAGCAAACACGTCAAAGTTATATATAAAATGCACTTTTTTATGTATACGCTATGCATGCTCATTGCATAATTACTGGTTAAAAGTTTGTCTCAAATTTACCTTTTAAGACATGCAACGTAACCAAACCAAAATAGCCTGCTGGAGAAAAAAAGGGGCTGATGATGATGAGATTGCGATTTGCGACGAGACGAGAGACCAGACACAAGTAATGATGACCTACCTACTACCTGGATGAGTAGTACCTATACCTGGCGTGGCGACAGGTGTATCCCCCTAAAAAAATACCTGTCTATGTCTCAGCTCAGCTAAAAAAAGCAATTTCCTTTTTTTGTGTGCATCTCTAAAATCTCAACTTGACTCACAGTCTCAGCATGCATGCAAGAAAAAAAAAAGAAGATTCCCTGTAAAATTCCATCATTTCCAAATAATTTTATTTTTGAGGAAATAGGAACAAGGAAAATCCTCTCTCAAAAAACTCAAAAGAGCTCGCAAAAAAATTGCAAGCTTGGTCTTGTCTCTCTAAACGAAACAGCTTCTCATGCAAAAGTGGAAAGACAAGGGAAATGATGAATCACAAAAAAAGATGAGTGCATGCATGTCTACAAAAATTCTCTGCCTGCATGCATAACATCACGTTACATTATCTCTCTTGGTCTTTGGCCAGGCCATTTTTTTCACTGGAGGGCAGAGAGAGATGAATGAATTTGATAGATTCCCACGGGTAAATTTTTTAGAATAAAATATTATTATGTAAAAATATACAATACATCAAGAGAAGAAGCCTTTTTCTGAAGAGAACATCAAATATTATGAAAATGTCTGAAAAATGCACTCAATAGACCAGCTACACAAAACCAAACTATAAAAAAATTGATAATATGCAATTTTACAAGTGCTGGGACACACTTGAGCTCAAGTATGCTACACTAGATTTTTTTTCATATCCAAAAATAAATATGCTGACAATGCAACTAAAATCATGAAAGGAAAGCCGACACCTTTTTTTTTCTTTTGTGGGGACAAAAAAATATTTCCATTCAGTTGAATCTTTTATGGCTTTATATTTAAAAAAATCAAGACTGAAATTTGTTCTACAAAAATGTGCACATGAATTTAAGCATTTATGCAAGTTAATATAAATGGGGTAATTGGAGACCATATTTGAGATGATAAACAAAACACAAACCGGAAGTAGAATGAATGACAAAAGAACAATTTAAAAAAATTGAAGATTACCTACCCAACACCATATGCGTTTCGCTCAAAAGCAGCAGCACTAGCACCGAAAACGTGATTAGGCCATGGCGACAACCATACCCAAACTGAAAGGGTTTAGTTCCTCCTGCACCCCCACCACGTGTCCCATTCTTATCCATCCCACAAGATTTACCATTCAAAATAATATTCCGCTTCATTTTTTTCACTTGTTTTTTCTCTCTCTTAAATTCCAACAAATCAATTAAACTTCAACTCTTTATTTTCCTTTTTTTAATGTTCAGACCAGACAAATCAATTCATTCACATAAAATTCCAACAAAAAAACAATGAAACAATTCAATTCATTCATTGATTCATTTATCCCAAAAAGTCAGTGAACTGAATTGAGTACAAGGACTACATAAAAATAACTAAATGTAATTAATTATCAATCATTAATTTAATTACTCTTTATATTTCAGTCAAGTTTAAATTTTAAAAATTTTTCCAAAAACAAAATTTTTTCACACTCCCCCAAAACACTTCAGTAAATATTTGCACTTTGTATATAAAAAAATGTTCAGGTAAAAGGCAATTCGTATTTAGTACAGAGTCGAGTCAATGCACAAATCCAAAAATCAAGCAAACCACACCGCACCAACACCGGCGTCTCTCTGTATTCTCTTGTGACAAGTTCACAACTAAGATACAACCATAGCCTTACTTTCGGATAAATATCTCATCATCACCACCACCATCATCATCCAAGAAGCTTTTTTTGCTATTTGCTGCTGATGTGATGATCCACTGCTCTGCTGCCGTGGTGATCCGTGATCGTACACAAGAAGACTTGATAAGAAATTGCTTTGCTCCTTTTTTTCTGTATCCCTGGCCATGGTGGTGGTTGGTGGTCGCTCATGATTTGATTTTCAGTCTGGCTGTCTGTATGAAAAAGTCTTCTTCATTTTGACTTAGGTATATTCTGAAAACTATTCTGTAAATTCCTTCAGAAAAAAATACATACTCCCAAATCTGGACTGTCACCGGATTCCTGAAAAAAACACAAAAAAAATCAAAAATTTAGCTTCTCACTTTCACTCACGTACTTTCACTTAAACATTCCGAACAGCAATATAAATCTGTAATGATAATCATTTTTAATGATAACCACTTTACATAATTTTATCATTTTTTGCCCACACAAACCCCTGCCAAACATCCAAACATACTTTAAGCGAGCGAAAGAGAGAGACCATTTATAAGGCCATAAAACTAAAATAATAACAGCATTCATTCAAAACAGCTCATCTGTGATTAGATTTTTATTACTTGCGATGATAACTAATGATAACACACTCACAAACAATAATATAATGAAGGTGATCATGATAAGGTCATATGGACGGAATCACATACTTTTTTCTTCTTCTACTGACTACTACCTACCCAGTGAGTACCCACCACTACCTCCTCGGGTGATTTTTTTTAATGACGTGAGTAATGGCCTGTTATACTCCGTATTAATTTCATATCCATTCCGAATATTTTTATAAGCTGACAGGTGAATTGTTGTTGAAATGCGGTCTACGATGATGATGAGCTAACCAAGAAAAGAATTTAAACACCTTCATCTTCTTCTTCTCTTCTTCGCTACCTCCTCCGCCAACCACCAACCACACCACACCAACCACCATCGTCATCATCTCAACAAAACGGTGTAACGATGAAAGGAATGGAATGCCACAAGAAATCCTACAGAAAATAGATATTCCTAGAAAGCTAAACTCACAAAAAAGTCTGGTTCTTCTTCGCTGTATCATCATCATCAAAATTATTTTACATTATTTTTATGCGTTTTTAATGAAACATTGTTTTAATTTTTTTTCAATACAAAGCACAGCAGCAGTGCCCTCTCAACAATGTTGCAAAATAGCAGCCACCACTCATCAGCAGTCACTCACTCACAGTCTACCAGCTTCTCTCTCTAAAAGATCGTGTTTGTGGGTTTGGCCGAGTTATTTTTTTATATTCTTCTTCTGGGATGTTGGCAGCTAAAAAACAAAATACCTTCCTTCATTTTTTTTTCTCATGATCATGATCACCAAACAAATCAAATCAAAAATACTGATGACGACACAGAAAAAATATATACGATAAATAATAAGTGGATTTGTATTATTGACTGACCACTATATATATCGTTTTTTGTGGTGAGTGACCATGACCAGTGATGAGGGTACCAGAAAAAAATCATTAGCTGCTTTTTCTCTCTTTTGCTCAGTACTCAGAGGGGACTGTCTTGTCTGGACACAGACACAACACACAACACAGCAGTCTGTGCAGCTGCAGAAAAAGTTACGTAGGTACAACAAAAATAGGTAATATCTAATATTAATCTAAAGCAAACCAATTATTATTAGCCAATTTACCGCCTACCTTCTTTACCTTTTTGTACCTACCTTTTTACCTACCTGACTTAATTCATACAGGTGTTCTCTCACTTAACTTTACGTTGACGTAAAGGAAACGAGTTTCTACGAAAATTTTATATATATTTTTTTACTGTCTGGAATATATTGAATTTTTGCAAAAACTTCAATTTTCATTATGACCATCTTCTTCTCAACCTATTCATCATCATCATCATTCTGCTATTTTCCAGTAACAAATTTTTTTCCAAAGCTAACGAAGTTTACACGCTTACACTACCTACCAATCTATTTAATCTACCTCTTCTTTTTCCCCTTCATGAATGGGAAATGTTTTTCTGCCACATATGTATTCACATTATCATTATCCAACACAAAAAAATATGAATGAATGAATAGCTCTTTTCTCCTCTGTTTTTTTTCTAGATGAATGACTGCCCTTTGCTCATCTCATCTCAGCTTCTGGTGATTAGATGATGTAACAAGAAACCTAGTTAAAATTAGCTAACTACACACACATCACCACTACATGACATGCAAAAAAAATGCTGCATAATAATAACATCCTTTCTTTTTCAGCCATGTAATAATCCTGCCTTGTCTTTACATTACCCACCATCTAATAATAATAATCATTAGCATACCTTAAAAAAAGCATGTGATAATATTTGTTGAGCATCTCGTCATCCCAAAGATAAACATTTTCATGTGACACCCGACACTCACTCTCTCTCTCTCTCTCGAAAATAAAACAGCGTTTCAACTAAATCTCTGCTGGAGTTTATTTATTTGTTTTTGTCTAAACTTGTCCCATAATAGTAAAAACGCAAAAAAATCTCTACTTTTACTTGCTCCTGCTCCTGCCCTGTAGCACATCTCATATTATTATCATCCTGATGATCATCATAATAATCATGATCATTAATACTAAATAGCCCTCATCATCTTCTCTTTCAACCTCATCGTCGTGATCATCAGTTTGCTTGTTTCGCAGTTTTCGCATTTCTCAATCTCATCAACAAAACTGGATACTACGCACTTAGCTCTTTACTACGAATGCTTTTTAGGCTTCACTTCAATGGCCATTGACACTTTGGGGTTTGCTTTGGCTACGCTACTTTGGCACACAGGAATTCGCATAGAAAATAAATGTGTTTTACAACAAGCGATAGTATGACCTTGACTCGTTCACTACCATACGTAACGTAACCAAAAACTAAATAAACTCATCATCATCAACTTTTTTTCTCCATAAAACCACATTTCTTTTTTAAAATAATAAAATTTTCAAAAAAAACAGTCCTAACCCCAAAATTCCAATGTGATTTGCTCATCATTTTTGTTGGTGATGATGACGATGACATGTGTGATGATGGTTTAACCCTTTACTTTTTTATATTTTTCAAATTAACGCGTTTTACTTTCCTGACACGACACATGATTGAAAAAAGGATACAGTACAGTACTCATTTTTTTGCAAATAATCTCGAAAAGAGAATGCATCACATTTTTAAAATACACTTTGGACGGTAATTATGATTAAAGAAAAGAATGTCTGTTGTGTTGTTGTTGTTCTTGCTGAATAGGTATGCAGTAGTGCAGTGAAATGCAATAATGCAAAGGAATGTAACCCTTTTTTTCTTTCTCTCTCTTCTTCTCTTCTCCTAAAGCATAATCAGTTGTTCAACTCATCGAACTCTCAGCTTTACAGCTGAAGAATGGAATGCGACTAAAATGGATTGTTTGAAAAATGTTATGTGGTGGTGACGACGGTGGTATGGTATGGTTGGTGGCTTGGCTAGTGGGCAATATACTACTTTACTACGAAGGAATTGGCAAAAAAAAGTTATGAGAAGAGAAGAAAGACCGGTTGATATTTTGTAGGTATTACAAGAAGGATTTTCTACGCTGGCTTTGCTTTGAGTCAAAGATATTTTCTTCGATAGCTCAGAGAGATGAGAGAAACAGGTGAATAGAGAAATACGCAGGAGGACAGGACAGAGTCCTTGCCGCAGGGGGTTTTACGTTTACGATCGTGTAAGATAACAATCATTTGGATTTCTAGACTTGCTCGTACCGTTTTGCTCTGCATCAAAACATCCTGATGCACTAACTATAAACGCTGCTGTTGAGATTGTTTTGATGATGAGCGCTGCGCTGAGCAACGCATAACAAAATTTATTAATGACAGTTAAAAGCGGATACAGCACAGCACACTGTGGCGCCTTCAAAAATACTTGAAATATAAACAGGAAGCCAAAATGTTTTTGTTTGCTTTGAGGACTCATTATTTACCTGTTAAGCTAAAGCTTCTTTAAAAATCTTCTAATTCTGGGGCTGCTGGGTCGAGTGACTTGGCTTCGTTAAAACGCTCCACTGTTTTCGAAAGATTTTCCATGCGTTTGGAAGGTTTGAACTTTGAACGGGGTAGTGGTGGAGGGATTCCAGTGGATGAGGAGGGGGCTACCCCCAAACCCAGTCTGTCTATTTTCGCTTCACCCGAATCAATCTGAAAATATATTAATATAAATCGTAAAAATATGTTTTAATCAACGTTTTTAATTGATTTTTTAAAAGTTCACATACAGGTTCCCTAATTCCTTGGTTTTCAGATTTTCCAAGTCCTTCGCCACCTTTCCACCCCATTTTTTGAAGCATTTTGAAACCCTTGTTGGATTGCTTGATGGGCCTGGATTTTATTAGAAATATAGATACTGATTACACTGTTGCTGAGATTGCTGATTTAATACAGAAAAAATTGTATGCAAAATTAATGTAATACACTCACATGTTAGTCGATGCTACTTCAGTCTTTGCAAATGGATTATCAGATCCCAATTTCACCCTCCGATTCTTTGCCCTATCCACATATTTCGCTGTGCCACCCCCAGATTCCCCTTCAACAGCTACATTCACATGCACAGTCTTCCTGTCCAACCCATACTTCTTTTTCAACTTTTTGATTTCTGACCGTCTCGCAGTTTCTCCAGTATTTCCAGTGTACTCTGAAAAAGCACAATGCAAAAAATAACTACCACTAATTTTCAATATATTCTGATAATTCTGAGAAAAAATTACAAATATTATTTATAAATTACCATAAAGAGGTTCTTTTTGTAGGATAAGTCCCGGCTCGCAATGTCCACACGTGAAATCACCGGGATGAATGTGAATCAACAGAGTGACATCCTCGCCCACCTGAAGCGTACTTCCATGCACAAGTTCTTGGGGTTCACTCGTCACTCCACACTCTGATAACCTTGTTCTATTCAAATAAGTACCATGAGTACTGCCCAAATCAGTAATGAAATATTTCCCTTCCCCTCCATCAATCCCTCCATTTTGCTGATTCCCTCCACCCTCAGTGTCTACAGTGAAGGAGGAATTATCACCCGAGAAGTATTGAATTTGTGCGTGATTCTTCTCTATCGAAGGACAAGGTAACAATAAAGCGTGCTGACTCCCCTTGGAACCAATCGTTCCCCCCGTGTAAGGCACCAAGAAGAGGGTCCCTTTCTTCAGAGACTTTACTGACTTTAGAGACTCCTGAACAACAGCTCTAATACAAGGAGGGAAATTGTTTTGCTGGGGATCCGGATCCTCCTCACTATTTTCCCCGGAGGAACTTTCATTGTCGTCGCTACTATTTGTACACTCATTTCTATTGGGTGAGGATTCTGCTGAGGTGCTGATTTCCCCTTCTTCCATGTCACTAGGGGGACTTCCAGGAGATTTCACGGAAGAGGCTTGTGGACTTGATGGATTTTCATCTGGCGGAAGTACTTCATCATCGTTTGCTGGCGATTGGGGAGAGGCGACTGCGACTCTGGCTTCACTTTGATCAGCTTGATCGGAAATGGAAACCTTTTTGTGCTTCGTTTGTTTTTTCACTTTGCTTTTCTTCTTTTTCCGTTTCAAGGAATCCCCTGAAGCGGTGGAGTTGTGAACTTTGTAAGCGTTGGTGGCAGCGTCATATGAATAAAAGGTTTTGGTGTGACCATTATAGTACAACTGTTTAACCTACAAGTTAATTAATTACAGTTAAATGACAATGACCATAAATACTAATCCCTTATTAAAATTGAAATTATATTTAAGTTACTTGACTTACGGGATCATAATAATAGCCACTAGAGTGATCAAAGTAAAGTCCCAATTTTTCGTCGAAAACAAATCCTGATTGAACTTGTGTCTCATCTTCTCCTCCAACTAATCCCAGGGCCTGTTCAGCAGTTTCTTTAACCATATCAGCAATGCTACTTATTTTATTGCTAGCCGTTTTGGGAGAAGTTCCTCCAGTCTTGGAACTGTTGGTCCATAAAGCTGATCTTGCCGCTTCTTCCGCCTTTTGACTAAACGACTCCTCCAAACTCTTCACTTTTGAAGATAACTCTTGTACTTGGGAGAGAAGTGCTTCGTATGTCTTGTCATGCTTGGCAATCAGCTCGCTTTGGAACTCTATTTGTGTTTGCATTAGAGAAATGATGCCGTCATGATCTTGGAGCTTTTTGAGAACTGCTTCCTCCCGGTTAAGGATGGGCAGGGAATGCGACCTGCTCATCTCTCCAGCCTCCATCATTTCTTCTTCCCTTTTCTTAGCTATTGCACAGGTTATCTGGAATACAAATAAGTAAGTTAACTACTACTACCCATCATAACCTAATCAAAAATCCACGCATCTCTAAATTCAACTACATCAACAAACACTCACCGGTCAGCTGACTTAATTCTTAAATTGAAGTCAATTAAACGAAACAAGAATCAAACTATAACTGTCCATCAAAATGATTCTTCATTACATCTTCAATTAAATTATGCACTTAATGAGAGTAAAATCACACGGACGGTTTTCTTCGTGCTGTTCAAAGAATGGAGTACAACAAAAACAGAGATCATCTGTCTGTGAGATGTAAACTAAGTCTTTCTGCTATTCTGTATTCTGCTTTATCCATCACTTCCATCAGCATCACCTGCTTTTTGTTGGCAATACACACTATAATCTATGCAATGTACTAGACTAGAGGAGTCAGTCTGGAATCAGAGGTTTACGAAAACCTCATGAGGGTCAGGTAAACCTCATCAGATGAGGTTTACCTGACCCTCA
>JAQFZG010000819.1:0-26485 GCA_034695465.1 Entomobrya nicoleti | reverse complement strand
CTCGTAAATTCCTCCAAATATTCCACAACCAACAAATAAGCAAATAACGCATTGACTTGTCGCAGATCACATGCTTACTTGAGGAATGGTTATTTCACCTTTCACTGTTAAAAACACAAATAAATGTATGATAAATCTTTTTTTGAAGGGCTTGTAATGCTTCAGTAGAATCCTCGTAAATTCCTCCAAATATTCCACAACCAACAAATAAGCAAATAACGCATTGACTTGTCGCAGATCACATGCTTATTTGAGGAATGGTTATTACACCTTTCACTGTTAAAAACAAATAAATGTATGATAAATCTTTTTTTGGAGGGCTTGTAATGCTTCAGTAGAATCTTCGTAAATTCCTCCAAATATTCCACAACCAACAAATAAGCAAATAACGCATTGACCTCCTGCAGATGCCATAATGTTCATTTCAGGAATGGTTATTACACCTTTTACGGTAACAACGCAAATGCCTGTATTATATATGTAACCCCGATTTGGCACCATAAAAATGAGTCAAGTCAAAACAGATTCGATGATGATGCTTTGTTTCATAGTAGTAAAATATATGCATGTATGAATGTATCTAAAAAATATTATCTCTGAAAATTGGGGTAAACGTAGAAAATGGAGAAATAATGCTCATATATGCAGTTTACGAATGTAAACATATTTTGTAGTATGTAGTATATGGATATGTTTTTTTAATTGATTGAAATAAATTGTGCATTTGCCATGTTTAGAAAAATATTAATGCCATGCTTATAAATGAAACTACACAAATAAACGCAAAGTTGAATTGCAAACAAATAATTGGAAATTTATTGATGAAAAAAATGAAATTTTGAAAAAAAACATAATTCTGTTCCAATCTGTGTTCTAGCCGGGTTATGGACCTTCCTGTAATACAAAATAGAAAGACAAATCAATTAAAAGTCACACCAAATAAAAACTCTTAAATTAAAACTGCTAAACTATTACATTTTTCATTTTATTTACCTTAGTAAGAATTCCGAATGTTATAGGCTTTCGTCAAAAGTTTGAGGAATTCTTGAAAGTTTGGTGCCGTAATTGCAAACTCTACTTCTTTAACCAGTGTCTCGGTTTTTTTGGCCTGAGTATTAAATTGAATTTCACGAGTCTGCCTGAATTGAAAGTAAAGAGTACAGTTGATGACAATTGGTTTGATTTCCACTCCTCCAGCCAAAACGACCAGCCCCACATTTTCTGGGTGAATGTTGGGTGTCCAACCACGAATTATCCATCCACAGCCATTTCCATACCCTCCTCCAATTTCTGCTCCCACAGATCCTCCACCGTACCATGCCATCCTATCGTAAAGGGAGTAAAGTCCCTGCATAATAACCGGCATGTGTTCCACAGATACTTTGATAACTGTGTTAAAATCCTGTGGACTCCTCTTTCGAACATAAAGATGATCTCCATCAAATCGCAATTGTGTTCCATCTGTGACGGAAAACGTTCCGGGCTGGCACCAAAAATATTCTAGCGCTTCGTTTTTAAGAGTAAATTGCATGGCGTAACCTACTGCGGCTTGGGGCGATTGAAAACCTTCAGCAACGATTTGTGTACCACGTACACCACAAGGCTCTAGTACAACCAACTTTGTTTTCCCATTCATTGTACACTTACTACATTCTTACGTAACCAGATTTTGACTGGTGCCTAACAAATCAATCGCGCCTTTTTATATCTGGCCAAATAAAATCAATATACAAAAGAGATTATGTACATGTACTCGCTATAAGCATGGCGAGCACATGATGATATGAATCATAAAAATGTCGTGTTTCGTCAATGTGCAAACAATATTTGCACCACCGTGACTCTTCAGGATCGGGACTTGTTTGATCGACACGACGCAACGTGCCCCCAATTCGGGAATTGAAAAGAATCCAATTAAGCCAATTGCATTATTTAGACCTATTTACATTGTGAGCTATTTGCAACATCATTAAAACTTTTAAAATTTATAATTAAAATGGAAGTTGATGTTTACAATTTGTGATTGGTACTGTTCCGCTACAAAATATCCACTCCAAACTCAAATCATTATACATTTTTCCAACGGATGTAGCAAAACCCCAATCTAATCTGTCCCTACGTTTCTCAACAAGATTTCTGCATTCCCAAAACATTGTGAGAAAAACTTCATCAGAAAATTGTGGTGGTCGATGATCTCGCTTCCACATTGACTGATAGCTTTTCAATATAGTTTTGTAAACACTAATAGCGTCTTTTAAAAATGAAATGCGAAATACAATTCTGTCATACGAAATGCTTTCGTATAAACGTACATAGTAAGGAGAAAAACAATGCGGACAGTCTTCAAAATCTAAAGTTTTTAGCTTGTCACGTAAAAATGTTCTGAGTTGCCCCACATCACGATCATCATCATCCGATGTTGAAGATGATGTAATTTGAACATCTTGAATCGATAAAGTGTCCATTTTGGCGGACACAGTATCTGTTGATTGCTCCATTTTAAAAACTAATTTATCGTTCTGCAAAACGAACAAGACCTCCAAGCCAATTCTACAGCTTGGTGAAGTTCCGCAACCTTAAGTGGAAAATCGTCACCAATGTAAATATCGTATGTAAAAGCTCTAAAAAAATCGTAAAAATCTAAAAAGTATTGGGAACTAAAAGTATCTTTTTTTGTATTTTTGTCGTTTTTATATTTAAAAAAAGCTTCTTCGAGCGTGTTGTAAAGCACAACACATTCATGCACAAATGAATCGTGCAGTAAAATTTGAGGCTGTGGTAGTATTTTAAAGAAATTATAAAAATACGTCCACGGGCAACTAGCACAGCCGGATGCCACTGTTGGAAAATGTTGCCAGTTATTGAATAGCTGGCCGAATAGCTGACGGTTAAAGTTGTCTTCTTTTGCCCCAGTATAGTTTTCGTGCATCCTGTGTAAAAAATATAAGTTGTTAGTACCAGTTTATAATCCGCTTATAAGTTCATAAAGTAAACATGTCACTTACATTGCATCAATTAAAATCAATGCCGTGAAGATAATCCTCCAAGTTGGTTGCTGTAGGTAAAGCTGGGGTTGGTGTCATCTCCGTACATTTATTACTACACTCCTGTTGTTGGATATATGAAAGTAACATTTTTGTAAACGAATCCAGTGTACCTGGTGTATTTTTTGGTACTAATGTCAATACAAGTAGAATAAACCGATAAAAACAGTCTGCACAGATTTTTCTATGTAAGGAATGTACAGGTTCTGTCCATGCAGAATTTATCTGTTCAGCTTCTTTTGATTGATCAGGTTTTGGAGAATCTACTTTTCTTCTCTTTTTAAGCTTGTGCATAGACAAGTTTTTAGAATTTGGGTTAGGTGGGACAGGGGTATCTAAAGACTCCAAAGACCGTTTTCCGTGTGAACTCATGACAGCAACACAGTAAAATGACTTTATTGTTGAATCTATCTCAGGATTTTATGCATGATTTTAAAAACGACGAAGGAGTTATGCATGTAAGCTTGCTTTCACTAACATTAACGTACGAAAAGCAGCAACGTTTTAGTCGTTTTAAAAATTTACCGACAATTGCATCATTCTGTAAAAAGTTTTCAGAAAAAAACGTCAAAAAATAACTGGTGGGAGTTCCATTTATCTGGTGATAACACCAAAATAATGTGAACTCACCACACTTGTCACTATCATCGCCTTGAATTTTTATTTTATTTTCTGTTTTAATGGCGTACTTAATCTTTAAGCCATAATCCTCCAACTTAAGCCCAAGTGGATCAAATATTTCAATATTTATACTATGATGTCTTTTTTTAGTAATGCAAGCTGAGAGCCAGTGAGTGCCGTTTGTTGTTGATTTTCTGGGACTTGCATTAAAAATTATTATCACTGGCAATCTATCAAAATTTACTAGATCAAATTCGTCGGATGCAATTACATAAAATGGAATTTTCTTTTGCTTACAAATGCAACGCAATAAATTAAAAAGTTCCTCAGAGTTCATTTTAGACAACCTGTACTGATGCCCCCTGCTTTGTTACTGATAAAATAGTTTGGTGCTGAAGAAGACACACGACGTTTACAATTTCTGTTAATCCTGTTCGAAATTTAACTTCAAATCTTATAACTCCTTCTCTGTTGACTCCAAAGATATTATTTCGACTGGTTGGTATAATGTCATAAACCAAAATGAATTTGCTTTTAGCAAACTCTTCAGGAGTAATACCGTTGCCGTCATGCACGTATAACTGTGACTGGACGTACGCCATAAGGAAATCGCGAGTAGTAGTATCAATTTCCATTTTCTTTATTGAAAATTACTCATTGTCAATAGTCAGTGCACACGTTTGGATGTCGTTGCTTTTCAGGTAGAAAGGTGTTTTTGTCGATTTGCCAAAAAACGAATCTGAAGCAACAAACGTAATTATGCACCTTGCAGGTAATGGACCAACCGAAAGTGGTTCACTTACGTTAGAGAGTGTCCCTGAGTTTAAGCTATAAGAAACGATCGAATTATCCAAGTAAGTGTAACGTATTGGTTGATTTCTATTAAGAATTGATTCATTCTTAGAATGAATCTGTTCACTAACCGCCACGCGACGTACATAGAGTTGACATTGCTCAATCTTAAACGTAGCATCAAACTTGATCCCATCACCTAGAGTTTCACTGTCAAGATTAAATTCATCTGATGATTTTCTCAACGATATACGAAATGGGATAGTTGGAATCAAATACTTGTTGCAAGACAAGAATCCATGGCAAATTTTTCCAAGCAGGCAAAATTTCTTTGAACTTGCACTTATTGTTTTTCTGTACGTGTATCCTTTGTTTGCCACTGTCCTGTCATCAGGATTATCTCCGTCGTTGGTGAACAACTCCAGCAACCCTAAAGTTGATTTTGCTCCAGTTCCGCAAGTTAATACTCGATTAAGATACGCAATGTAGGGGTAAAAATTGCTGTTTCGTGTCAATGATGTATTCCCAACGCTCATTTCCATCGATTGAAAGAGAGAATGTAGAAAATTGTTTGTAGGAGCGCAAGTAGAAGTTGCGATATTGTCCCCAGTTTTTGTTGTTATTCTCCCACTAACAAGTAACCACACATTTGAAAGGTCAGTGTAGTAATTTGATGGTGGGATATGGAAATCGATAGGATTCCCCTACTCTATGCTGTAGGTTGGATATATATTATCAAAAACAGATGAGAGGACACTGACCTCGTTCATTGGTGGTTCTGTAAGCGTAAGTTGGCTAATTACTCCTGGTGGCATCTTTGCAGACCCCCCATGGAGTTGTTGCGTTCCACGCTCCATTTTATTATCGTCTGCGGACCTGTTTTGTGCTTCGTTTCTTTCTTCCCTTTCGGTTTTTCCGTCCCCTTCCTACAAGGTTCACTTTCCTTCTGTTACGATTTGGTCGTCTTCCTCGTCCTTTTTGGGTGGCCCTCTTCCTACCCATTTTTCGGCGTGTTCTTAGGCGCTTCAACGGAATGATTGTTTCCGTTTCCGAAATTGACTCTGGGCAAGACATTTTTAATAATCTGCATCCTTTTTCGCTTCGGAAAATGAAATCGGAAGATAAATGGGGGGATTAGCAATGTGTGTAATCTCGTTAGAATCTTCAACTCGGTTTAAGATGGCTAAAATAGGAATACTTTCCTTTTCAAAGAAGCTTTTTCCCAGTAGACTGCACGCAACAAGAAGCTTATTGGCACTGACAAATCCGCTTAAGTCGCGGCTACTTAAATACTTTTCCACATGGGGATTATAAGGGTCGATTATATGTGGAGAGACCATAAAAGTCATTCTGCCATTTATTTTTGTGTTTAAAGGGATTCCCATTTTTCTGTACAGAAATGGGCTAAGAATTAAAACTACTTCATCGTTAAACGTGTCAATAATCAAATGTCCTTTTTCTTCGTCAACAATTACAGAAATTAAAATTCTCTCTTTCAAAATTGCTGAAGCTAGTGCCCACCCAATAGCACTTAAGTCAGGGTCTTTCAGCTGAGCAAGCTCAATTTTTTTTGATGTCCATTTCTGAAGCTTGATTTTGAAAACTTCAGCAAGAGAATATTTTTGAAATTGACCCTGATCAATTTCCAAATCACTCTGATAGTTTCCAGAACGAAAAACTTTTTTTGAAAACCCTAAAATCGAGGCAATTTTTTCGTCAAGTATCAGATCATATCCTTCGTCATTTTTATATTGAATTTCTATTGTCTTTAGCAATCCATCATCAAAAGTTCCTTGAAAAAAAAGTGGAACCTGAAGTGCTTTAAAAGTATCATTGCATCCATCAATAAATCCTGGGAAATCCTCGTATGTTTTTTTAATTGATGTTAGACTTGCTTTAATGTAAAATAAATGAACAATGTTCTGCTCTAAAGCTTTATTGAAAAAATCCTTTTCAGATTTTTCAATGGGAGTGTAAACTTGAGGTAACCGAAATTCGTCGTGATAATGCAATGAAATCAAAGCACAATCGTAATCTGACAAGGTAAAATTTTTCGCTAAAAGGTTCGTGAACGATGATGATGAATTGTGATCAAATATTTGCAAACTTTTTTTTGAATGCAAAGTGACCAAAAACGAATTGCTTTCAGGCTCCATTTTCCTTAATTACTTTAACCATGTCACCTTCAATGAAACTTCCATCTAAGATGTTATTATTAGCATCAATAAGTTTATAACTGACCACTGGAAACACCGTATGGACACTGTGAACTGCAAAAATTTCATTAGAAAACGTTTGCTCGTACTTTTTTCTGAAAATAAGCTTTTTATTACTTATCCGAATGTGGTCTCCTGGTAAAAATCGTGGAGGTTTGGGTATTCTCTGAGCGATTTTAGAATAAAGCCTCATTAGTACTGTGTCCAAATCTGACTTTTTAATTTTGGCTGGCGGAAAATTGTGAGAAGAATGGATTGTATGGTTATATGAATAAACCAGCTTTTCGATTACTTCCAACCATTTTTGTGACCCACTACTCGTAAAATATTTCCACAAAAACGTTTTAATAGTCCTCAAAAACCTCTCCACCTAAATGCAAAGTTTAAATTATGAAAATGCTGATTTTAATTAGAAAGGATTTAAAATAAAATAACGAACCGTTTGGGCCTTCAGCGGGCTGTAGGACGAATAATGATGAATTCCCCTTTCCTTGAAAAGTTTCCGAACTGATGTTGCGTAAAATTCGTTCCCGAGGTCACTTTGTATGGCTATTATTTTTCCTTTGAATTTTTTTAGCAACTCATTTAATGCAATAACCATATCACGTGCGGATTTTGTTTTTGTGGGAACGATCGCGGCATATTTAGTAAATACATCAATCCCAGCTAAAGCGAAAGCGGTGTTTTTGTTTTTGTTTTTAAACCTTGACAGGTCTATCAAATCAACTTGTAAAATTCCAGGATTTTTTACAATAACTGGTCTTCGTTTAAGTTTTGTCCTTACAGGTTTATGTAACGTGTAAGTGTCAATTTTAAATAGACTTTTTTCTATAGCACGAAGATCTTTAATTTTTCTCGCTTTAGCGAACCTTGCAATCCCAGTAAATGCACCTATTGTTGAGGGTGAGATATATGCTCGTTGCACATATCAGTCATTTACGTTAATCCTTTTTTTCATTTCGTTTAGCTTTTTTGATGTCCGCGATTGCCTTTAGAGATAACAGATCCCTGGGGATTTTAAGCTGGGTCAGGTAAGTAGCAAATGTATGCCACTCATGGGGCCTGTCTTTTCCTCTTGTTGCATAGCTTACAAATGGTAAAATTGAAAACTGAGAAGAAAAATGTGGTGGTGGATTTTGAACAATTCCTTCTTCATTTAAAACTAAACCCTCCTTTTCGAGTGCGATGAACTTTTTAATTTTCCGTTGTGCTGTCTTCGGGATTTTTTTTATTTCATCAGCTAGCAAACTAGTTTGTTTTTTGTTCATGCACCTTTCGTATTCTTCCAGACTTATAACTTTGAATAAATCCATTTTAAGCCGAGTCGTATATGTACATGAAAACTTCTTGTATAATTTTGACAAGTACGCACGCTATTAAAGGCATTATATAACGACATTTGCTTTTCAAATACCTTTTTGCTCTTTTGCTTCTGCAAACCTTACGTATAAAGATATTTTCTTTTTTTGACAGCGGATGTGTAATGACATGCGTCCTCAAAGCAAGACAGTTAACTAATGCCCTTAATTCATCATTCGAAGCTTCTTTTAATAGATTTTCAGCCGATTTAAAGGATGATGTGGAGAATTTTTTAATGAAATCAAAGTGTTTCAAAATTCCGTCAACATTTTGGTCTGAAAATGAAAAAGTCATGTTCCCAAAAAAAGGAGAACTTCGAAAACGACAATAATCATTATCTGCAGGGTGCAGACATATAGTAATAGTACTGTAAGGTTTTCTGTTCACTGCAAATGTGTAAGCATCGTAAACAAATCGTGAATTTGTCGGCAATAATTGAAAGCCGAGTTTGTATATTGTGGATGAATCACGAAGTAATTTAAATACAATCAAATAATGACTGTTAAGATTAATAAGACTACATCGTGGTAAAAATACAGCCTGTGACAGTAAAATACACACGCAATTGTTATGATGAGACTTTCTCAAAAAAAAAGATAAAATGTCATTGCTATTTTTGAGTAGACTCTCCACCTGGTCATCATAAACCAAAATTATATTTAAATTTTTATCGAGGTGCTGTTGAACATCTTCCTTATTTTGAGTAAACAAAATGTTCTGATCTTCAGCTTCGAGTTCATCATACAAAGGCTGCCATTCAGAGTACACCCAAATTACAAGATCTGTTTTTTCCGTGAATAATCGCGATCTATTGCGAATGATACGAGAAGTAAGCTGAGATTTCCCACTTTGTGTAAACCCTGCGAATAAGCATAATAAATTAAAACTATCGTGAATATAAGTAACTTATAAATCACAACTTACCGCAAATTTGAATAGTAGAAGGAAATTTAAACCGAAGATCCACCGGCTCCTCCATTGTAACTGAGGTCTTGTCCACCAAATGGGCTAGAATATATAGAATTTTCGGTCCACTTTCTTTTAAAATCAAGGCATCTTAACAATGTTTTACGTTTCTTGACCAATTCGACCCTATCAATGCTAGATTTGAGTGTATAATATTCACCCGAATACTCTTCGCCCTTTTCTAAAGCTGAAACATAACTAGAAAAAGGAATGTCACTATTCTTCAGGGATCCCTTAACAAGGGTAAGCTTTTGTCGGCATTTTTCACATTCCTCATTTCCATAGTCATCCGTATTGGTTTCACATTTAGAACATAAATTTCTAATTGCATACGTCTTACTTCTAAGCTTTATGAATTCCAAGCAGTATGGATACTCCCATTTAAACACACCTGCTACGCCGCAATTTTCTAAACTATAAAGAGGATGAGACTGCGGCAAAGTGCTATAATCAAACATAAAAGATAGTTGCTTCATGTTTTCTAAAAATAAACGTTTGGGGTCATTGATAATACCAACACACGAATCTACCTCCCCAGCAGCGATTGTTATATCTTTGAATTGGCCCTTTAACTTGTAAATGAGATCGTAGTACCGAAGTTTAGACATTTCCAAAACAGAGAAAGCAATTAAAATATTCCTGTTAAACAAACGTTTTCGTTTTTTCATAAAAAAAATTGAAAGATTCTCATTCAGAATTGTGTAATCGTAAAATTCGGTCTTTGCACCATATCTCATGCACTGTTTTTGTGAATTGCAAAATAGCACAGTGTATCGTTCAGCCCCAGAATAAAATTTGCCATGTAAACTATTTCCTATGTTTTTGGCCAATTGTTTTTCAATTTTGGATTTAGCATTACTTCGAATAGATAAAGTATGCCGTATAAAGCTTTTGAGCCATTCCGATTCCTTAAAAGTGATCAAATAATTGACTCTTTTTAAAACCATACCCATTTTAAGATACCATTTTAGCATGCGTATGTGTAAAAGTACGCCAGTTTTATCTTTTTGGGTCATTAGAACTTGTCTGGACTCAGATGAGCATGTCTGGTGAGTTTGTAGAAAAATATCTCTGTGAAACTCTGAAAGGTCATTGACATCTATATTTAAACGTTCCGCAACGAAAGGAAAATCACTCGATATGGATTTTGCCTTTTCAGAATATAACAAATCTACGTTTACCAAGCATGAGTACCCTACATTGGCTTTTTCCCATTGAAGCACATCAAATCCTAAAAGCTGATCACCCTCAACAAGCATGTAATCTCCAATTGGTTGAGGTTGGCACATTGCATGCATGTACATGCTTGCCACATCACAGATTAGTATTTCTCTTCGCTCTTCATCAGACTGAGGATTCTGTTTCAGTCTTTCTGTGCAACTTTTGACTCGTCTGACAGCTAAATGTGATAAGCCCCCGATTATGTTATCAGAAACTCTTGTGGTAATTTCGGCGTCGGTTAAGTATTCGAAGTCAGTTTTCGAATGTCACATTGCCGCACTGTAGCTAAACGATGCAAGGGACCACTCATGGTGAATGCTGAGTAAATAATTCTTCAAGCACCAATAATTTATTGACTGAAAAATCGCATTTATTGCGTGAACTCGATACTTCAAGTGATGGTAGGCGTACTCCTGCATATTTTGCAAACTAATTTTTTTAAAATATTCTGCTATAATGTCATGCTCCTCTTGTGTAAGATAACGACATAAGTTGATGTCAAAAAATTCATTTGATGGAGGAACTGACGTCATTGTTTTTAAATTCGATAGGCATACAATATGCGGAAAATAAAATGGTCCCAATTTACCCCAGTTAAAATTATTGAAATGACGAAAATAATTTGAGTTTTCTGTCGTATTGTAATTTTCTACAAGCTCATCAAGAGGACTATTTATAAAATTTTGAAGTTCTAATGTTCTAATAAGCTTCGGAATATATATGGACAGATATTCATTATTTTTTCTTGGAACAAGGTAGATCCTAGTTTTCCATTTTTCCTTCAAAGATTCCAGCATAAAGTTTAGAGTTGTTTTTTGACACCCGTGCATAAAGGTATTAATAAAACCACGACATTTTAATTGCAAATTACATTTTAAGCACAAAAATGTTACGTTCGAGGGAAAATTGGGATCCCGAAATTCTGTGCTTTTGACAAAATGAGAGTGATGCATTTGTGGCCTTGTTGTGGCGTTGAAAATAAAATGACATAACTGACATTTATGCTTTTTTTTACTTGCTTCCAAATCATCTAATGTTGGACAAAGTGGAATGTGATTGCTTTTCTGCATATTTAAAAGAACTCTGCGCAACTTATTAACGATAAAATGAAATGATGAATTGCATTATCCCCTACATATGACACATTATATTCAATGCTTTCCTCTGGGCCTAAACCAATAATATGAAAACCTGACGCAGTCACCTTGTTTTCATTTTCATCTTTGCAGGGTAGTAAGTCTGCACATATTTTGTATGGTGCACTCATTGCCTTGTAATATTCCGAAAACTTATAATGAGATTCCTTTGGGAAGCTCAAGTTGTACTTGCCCTTTAAATGACAATCTTTCATATGAGAATCGAACCTGTTTTTTGTAAAAAGATTACAACAAAATCGACAAATAATCCTTTTGTATTTACAGCCATTACAAAAAAACTTGCTGTCGTCTCTAATAAGAACGAAATGACTGTTGCTTTTGTATTTTTTCCTTTCTTGAGGGCTTAAATCTGTGCGTCGAACATACAAAAGATTACAATGTCTGCTACAATGTTTAGTTGTAATCCTTAAAGGAAAAATCTTGTTTTTCTTTTTGTTGTACGAAAATACGTTGCAAGAAATGTCATTTAAGTACTCAAATAAAGAGATTAAAGATAAACAAACAACACCTTCAAACATGTCTAATTTAAGTAGTTCATTTTCTTTCACAAATCTAATGATATCATCGTAACTTGCCGGATTTTCCATTAATTTTTTGAGCTGAATTTTCTGCGCGGTACTCAAGGTTGACTGGCTAAGATTTGGATATTTTTTAGAACATATCATGTCGCTATACAGGAAGTTTAGAATTGAAAGCAAAAAACAATCTTGTCTGCTGAATTTGGTTTTTATTGACAACAGTCCTTTCCTTTTCCTTAATTTTTCTGGGATGGGCAAGTATGATCCAGCGCAGGTCAGCTCAGTACCAGCAATTGAAACCAAAATTCGCAGTACTTGAATAAGGGTATACCCTGACTTTTCATTGTTGAAAAAGTTCAGGGTTTGAATAATGTAATTTAACGAAAATTCTAAAATGGATGAAATAAATTGTGGATGAGTAATAAGGAAAAAAGGGGAATTGAAAAATCTCTCAACAACGTTTGATGTTTTGTTTTCTTTTAAACGTAAAAAAAATCCCAATTTTATTTTTACATTTATGTACTTTGAAATATATTTTTGTACAAGTTCATAAAGTTCATTGATTATATTGTTGTATGCATCTGTTAGTAAAAAAAATGTTTCCGTAAATGAATAAGAGAAAGTGCAAATTGATCCGTTATGGGCACGCTGCTGCAGCTGAAAGACAGTTGTGTTGTCAGGAAGATTTTCTTGGTTGATTGGTCCTCGTCCCATTTGGGTTAAGGAAGGGCATAGAGAATGCTCAAGGTCGAGATCAAAAAAAATCTTTCCGCACTCGCTGCAGCAGTGTTTGTTTAAGTGCGACTCGAGAGCTTTGATGGAATCAGTTTTAAAGTTGCACCGATCTAGCCCACAACGAAACTATAAAGAGCAAAAGTAAATCTTATCGTATTACCTAATAATATTAACTAATAACATAAAATGCATTTAAGCGTTTATTGTCAAGACTTACCTTTCTTGTCCTCTTTACTGGCTTCATTTTGATGAAAGGGTGAACCATGGATGGATGACGATACAGATGATATAGGTGAAATTATTCTATAGAAAATAAATCACGTGTTTACTCAACAAATGTGTTAACAAAAATGAAGTAATTTTCAAATGTGTCTATTTGTATTAAGTATTTTTGAATTTCGTATTTTAAATGCGAAAATATCAACTTACAAGATGATGATGGGTAAACGAAATCGTTCGACGTACATCTTACGTACTTTGGACTGTACGTGTCACAATCTGAGCATAACGCAAAATACATAAAGAATGTCGTTGGATAGCAATCTAAACAAAATAAAGTGTTGCATTTAAAACACGACGTAATGTTATGTCTATGGGACTTTGCCATTTTATAAAATGTTACGGATGTTAACTTCGGAAACTGAAAGACGACACTGATGGACAGAAGAAGTTACATTTGGTTTATATATTGTTTTCAAAAAACGACCGTTGCAAATTTATTTTATTTGGTAATAAAACGAGTACATCACCTCATCCAGAACTTAGGCGCCCTGTTCATTTCACATGTTTTCAGTGCACCCACACGTTTGTACCATTTCATTGTGCTCAACATAAAAAAATGAAGAAGAAACACACAGCCGGCTTTTACGCTGTATGTTTTTTCTTCATTGGCTCATATTAAGGTTGAATGGCTGGCGTAGAGAATGGCGGGATAACGTTGTTTTTTGCTTGCTTAGCGAGACTGCCCAGAGATAAACCAAAATAAAAAATATCAACTTTGGCTTACCCTGGCCATTCCCGCCAGCAGCGGCACCATGCAAAACCCCTACTGCTGGACGAGCCCTGCTAGAACAGGGAGAAAATGCGGAGAAAATGTAAGCGAGAAAAAAACAAAGAAAAAATAACCCCAAAAATATTATGCAAAACAGCACTGAACGTTCCATTGTTGAGGTATAGTCTTACAGCACTAGATAAAGTCTTTTCCTATCATCATCGAATATGGATTTTTAAGGGAAATACGAACTTCTGGCCTGGCTAAATTTGCCCTTAGATCTTTTTCTGTTCCAAATGGACGGAAGGACGACACACATTTTTTAAAATAATTGTTAACTATCGCATCTACACGATATGGTGGAATGGTCTTTGGGAGTGCGACCCCGTCATACTCATAAATTTGTTCAATGTCCAAATTTTTTTTGCATCTACCATCTTCTACAAATCCATCAAACTCTGTTTTTAACGTTTCCTCATCAAAAATGAATGACTTATAAGGATTCCATAATTTTAAATTTTGTGATTCTGGCCAGTATCTTTTTTGACTGAAGATATCGCATTTAGTTAGGCCGTTGACCACCCCAACAGAAATAGATTGAGAAAACGACAATTTAAAAATGTTCAAAATTTCCACAGGTAAAATATCTGATTTGATTCCATTTATTGCTGTCCAAAAAGCGAGCGGCAAATGAGAACAACTTATTTTGTGTTGACAAGGAAAGCTTATTGGGCATTGCTCTATTTCATTCCACGAATGTACCATACTATTCGTGAAAACAGTCCGGTCCATATCAAAAATCTGAAACCCACTAAAAACCAGTATTTTAGAACAATGCATTGCAGTTAAAAACGACTAATCTTACCTACACCCCAAAGAATTTCCCTTGTATTTTGGAGATTGTGCTTTATCCCTACTTGTCACGTCGATCCAGTCAAGTGGCCGTAAGTTGTTAAGCTGCTCATGTGTAATCTTTTTGTCGACCACTAATCCTCCAACAGCATATTCGAACTCAAAGCAGCTATTTCTACAGGGAGTATGATCGCATAACGTTAAATACAGGATTCCATCGTCATTTGTGTCTATGCCTTGTATTGGATAAAGCCGATTATAATTTTCTGTTCGACGACGAAGGAGCTTTGCACCGGAACAATATACCTTTTTCTTTGAATGATCGATTGAGTTGTAATAAGAAATAATTTCAGCGGCACTCGATGGTTTGCAGTTTGATAAAACAAAAACAAGAAAAATACTAGAAACAAAATTCATTTTAAAATATTGACTGAAAGAAAATGAAAAGAAAAGAACGAAATTTTTACTTAACAGGAATAACTGACTCTAATGGAAGATGACCATCAATTGCAAGGTCTGAAATACAATTCGTTCGTGAAATACCAACATAAAAGCGTGAATCATATTTAAAGAGACCATGCGTGCATACGACAATGTTTGGTAACGTTTGTCCTTGTATTCTATTGTATGTTGTAGCATGATTGTTAACAAATGGAAAATGCGTCACTTTAATGTATCTTTGAAAGTGTGCACACCACACTTTTTCGTGTATAATTGGTATAGGCACATGGTCTCTTGTATTCTGAAGGGGAACACCTGCAAACTCCTTAATGCTGACAACAATGAAGCTTGGCAGTCGCTCACCAGCATCGTACACAATATCTTTAATAATTGCACGCGTGCCATTGCAGACACGTAGTGCGTATGCAAGATTTCTAGTAATTAAAACCTTTTCATCGATTCCTGCGTAGAAAGGTTTATAATCCGCTAGGCATTTCACACACAGAAAATCCATGGTAGGTTTTATAAGCCTGACAGGTTTTTCTTGGCTAAGTATTATAAGCTTGTTATGTGCCAATACACGTTCATTAGTTGTAAAAACGTGCATCACTGACGAAAATAATGCTTTTGTTTCGTCAGCGAGATTTGCTATAAGCCTTGTTGAAAGCAAATTTAAATCTTCTTGTGTAACTTTTTTATTTCTTACATTGTCTAATAAAGCGGCAAAACGTTGGTCTCCAACTTGTCGCATTGATTCTTTTAAGGTTAATTTCATATTTGCTGATCGATATAAAAAAAGGCCTTCCCTCGCAAATGGATCGAAACAGGTTGAAGGATCTTTTGTGAGAACAAAGTCCTGAATGCACGACATTTGCCCAAAATCAGCAATGAGAAGTGCAGAAATCCCCCCGAATGGGAGATTATTCTCTCTAATCCGCTGTAATCTCTGTGATATCACATTAAGCATTCGACCGCCAATTAACCTGTCAAAAATTTATTTTCTTATTAATCTTTTTGCCAACTAGTATTTTTAAATTAAAATACTTACGATGTTTCGTCGAATAAAATCCATGTACATCCTTTAAGTTGATCGTATACGCGCTTCATTATTGGTAATTGTACCATGGAAGCTGGTTTTCGCTTGACATCATAAATACCAAGAAGATAGTATATTGTTGAACACTGTAACAGCCCTGTAAACAACAAAATATGAGAAATATTCAAAACAATAAGATTAAAAATTAACATACCTGCACTTAATCCTGTCATTGTAGCGACGCAATATCGCATTCCGCTTTTGTGAACTTCGTTGCAAAATATTTTTGCCATGAACGTCTTGCCTGCAAATGGAAAAAATAGGTCAGCAATATTTTCGTTTCTTCTACATATTATTTATTAATTTTTTCATACCACAGCCAGCAGCCGCTTCTAATGATAGAATTTGTGGACTTGTTTTTGAGTTTTTGATCGCTTCCCTCATCTGTCCTAGACAGTTTTTTTGACTACTTGTCAAGTAAAGATAATTTGATTTTTCATGCAATGTTTGCGCGATTGACACGTGACGCTTTTGCATTGCTAAAAAATCAGAGTAGTACTTTGTGTTAAAAGGATATTTTTGTCTGGAAGAGCGCCAATTATATCGAGGTGAGGTAAGTTGTGCAGCCATATTTTGTTTTATTGAAAGTAAATATGAAATAAAGCACGAGCAATTTATATAAAAGCAACTTCAAGGGATTGTATCTTCGCCTGTTGCTCAAAGAAGACTGCCTTCTTATGATCTCCCATCACTACCATCACACTCTCCCAAAACTATTTTCCACCAGAAACGTTTTGTGCAGATTTCAAAATGACGACAAATCCAAGACGCCGTAAGTTTTTTAAACAGTCTTAAAAAATACAAATTTCACATCTTAAAAATACATATTTGTCTAACGTTTTATTTTATGTATTTTCAGGTGTCTTGACCGAAATGAGGGCGGATCGTGAACCAGAATCGCCATCTCGACGTCGCCGTAGACGTTCACCAACCCCTATTCCAAATCGTAGATTTGAACGACGACCACTCACACCTCCACCATCTCCTGACGATTATGAAAATCTTTCCGAATCTGAATTAACACTTGAACCCACTTCTTCCTTCAACTGCCGACGAATTCAACAACTACAGACAGACAGCAGAGATGCAGAATTAACAAACAGAAGACAATATCTGGATGACTTCTTCTCAGCAAATCAAAATTTTAATGAAACCGAGCTACTCGAAGTAGGTTTAATATTAAAAATTGCAATTTTTACAATGATTATTATTGTAATCGATTTTGTTAGTGTCATTTTTATTAATAATTGGAAATAAATAATTTTTACAGAACCATGAGCGTGACTCTGCCTTTTGGCAACACTATAGTACTGTTCACCTCGGCAATATCCTATCCTTTCGTCGTGCCACTGATCCTGTAGATTTAGTGGATAAAATTTACGTAAAGAGGGAGAATTTTAATGGGAAGAGTAGCATCATAAAAATGCGTTCGTCAGAACTGGAGGAATTCCTGGCTACCAGCTTGCTGCCAATGTACGAAAAACTACAGCAGCCAAATCTGCAGAAATTCTTCGGTGCCACATGCACCCATAATTTCAAGGATGAAGCTTTTTGGCGGCATTCTTGTGTTGTTACCAACCCCAGCGGTGACATTAAGGTAAGCAATTTTAAATTAACTGAATTAATTTAAGCATTTTAATTGAGTTACATAATATTTTACAATTACATTTAATTGCATTTTTTTATGTTTGTAGGTTCGTGCTTTTTTTAGCGATGGACGTGTGCTGATTAGGATTTGGCAACAAATAGGACCTGTGCAAATACGTAATGCTGCTAGCGATGACAAGGTGACATGGACTGGCCCCAACATAAGGTTGACTTTGGGTCAATTTAAAGGTTTTCTTCAAAAGCTGTATACGTTACTGGGGGAGTATTGGGAGGAGCAATCAGGCCACGCGCGATAAAAAATGTAAAAAAATTAAATGAAAATCAAAAAAAAAACTTTAAATGAAAATCTCTAAAAATAACAAAACATGAAACTTTAAATCCATGTACATACTGTAAATAGTATTAAAGAGTTACCAAGACTGTGATATGTAAATAGTCAATCAATTCAAAATTTATAATTTGGCTCTAAATTGTAATTTATGTGAAGTTTGTAATTAAATCAAAATTTTAATTGGCAACAAATGTTTTTCGTCAACTTGATTCGCTTATATTTTCTCACAAGTACCGTTCTTAACACCTTTTAATACGTTTGCTCAAACGTCATCATCATCATTACATCATCATTCCCTTCCTATCTCACCCACACTAACACACCTTAACACAGGAAATCATCCTATTTAATTCTCCCGATACATGACAATAATTATCCCTATATTTCTTACTACTTCGGGTTCGTGCTAATCGAGAGAAAAGCGTTCTCGTCGCACTGAAAACTAATTTATATCTGTGATTATCTCTAACTATCAGTGGTTTTTGGGTGTAGAAATCTTTTTGTTTGCTTTTTACCGATTTTGCTTGTGAAGACTTATATCGTTTTATAACGATATTCAAACTTTTAACTTATAGTAAAAAAAACCCGACACATCACTACTTTAAAAGGTCAAAAAGAACAGAAACGTAATTAGAACAATCATTAATGGTGGATGTTATGAAGTTTCGGTAACTCCAGCGAAATGGAGGGGTAGTATAAGTTAATATTTCTGCATTTCTCCAACAAGCAAATATCATGGTCTGTCGTCGAACTCGATCCAAAAATGTAAAGGCTTAACGGCAGCGCAGGTTCATCATTATTTGTCTTCAGGTAATTTATGCGCTGTATCAACAATACTAATTCTTTAGAAAAAAGTGAATAACATTCATTCAAAATAACACACTGGCGGGATAGCACCCTTTATCGTGTTTATTTATACGCTGGAACTTATATCATGTCCTCAGTTGTCATATAACAATTGTATACGTGACAATGTGAAAAGAGTTTAGCTATTAAAATGCACGCAACAGCTTCCCAATGACGCTACTGTAGCATATTTTATTTGCTAATTATCAAGCTGGTCACACAGCGCTGACAGCATAACGCTCTTGCCCACACCCGCTTTCCCAAATACAACAGAGACAATTTGAGCATTTACAGCTGTTCTCTTTAAACTTGCTGCAATGATTGCTTGCATTTATTCTGATCTGGATTCAAAGCTTTTAAATTTGACATATGGTTGAACTTTTGGTAGGGGGATGTCTTGTTCACAATATCTAGGTAGGTTAGATAATAATTAAATTCTCGTTTGTATTCATTCCTTGCGAAAGAAAATTCAAAATGTTTGTCCACCTAAAGTTCACTTAAAGGAGGATCCATGATGATGTTTTGTTGGGGAAAAGAAAAATTCAACCGTCAAAAAGCTGATGATCACCTGTTTTTTTTTACTACAGATAAGCGATCACGCACGCACTTCATGCCAGTCAAGCTCAGGAAAGGAATCAGTGCAGAAATAAATAAAAATCTAAAGAGAAAGTACATATACATATATATTGGTGTAAAATATTATCTCCCTATTCACCATGAAATGCAGATCATTAAAAAACGTTACAAATTCCTTTGAGAGCAGTCACGACACGGTCACTACCGCCACTGAAAAAAGCTGTACTGTAGACTGAGAATATTCCGGAATCTGAAAGTTATGATTGTATTAATATTATTATTTTATAATTCTGATTTATACCAGGGAGAGCATGAAGAAGTCGTCAACCAAGTTGTGAAAGGATATGCTCACCCATACATACTGTCTACATCACTGTCGCATAGAAAGAAGATCAGCAGAGATTTTGTGCATTGCGTATATCTACTGATCTCGTCTTCCTCATCACCTATCTCCCGTTGCCGAACAAGGCATGAAGCCAAGCCTATGCTGTCATTTTGAGAGCGATGGCCTTTCCAAATATTCCAAAAGTATCTTTCCCATGCATCCTAAAACTGATGTTTCTTTTTTTTCTGCTCTGTCGGCGATTTTATTCTAAAGAAAAGTGTACTGACCGAGCATCCGTTGAATTCTCACACCTCCTCACCTACAACATCTCTCACCCTTTGCTGCTTCAGCTACACAGCCCATTTTAGCACTTCAGTGCTAGTCTCCTCTGATCTTACGTAACGTATTCATAGGATGTTTTCTCGGTATCAAAATAAAAAGCATTCTCATAGAATGATACCCCGTTTCTAGCTTTCATATTTCTCAATTTCAATTTTGGAAATTAAGAATTTAAATAAAATAATAATTTTGTAATGCAAAGCATGCCTTTCAGTCGCGTGTTTTCATGTTCAACAATTTTAACGCTATAAATTGTGCAATTTTTTCATTTAATGATCCAAACAATTATTTATTAGTTTTCTTAAAACCTTGTAAAAGTGTAATGGAAACCTTGTAGTTAATTAAAGTTTTCATGTGATGTACAATGCAAATATTTTACACAGATCAAAATATTTCCGTAACTTACTACTAGACCCAACATCCAGTCTGCCCAAATTGGTTATTCCATTCTCTATTCTATATTTTCAATGTAATAAATTGACGTATCTTAAATAGAAACGGAGAAACTTGTGTTCAATCTAACCTTCACTTGACTTTCAGGCCACCTCTTTTATTGGTCACTGCCATAACGCTTTTTCCTACCACCTCTTCCTCAATTAAGGTTTTGACGATGTCACATTTCATTTATCCATTAGCTGTACGTAAAAAGTTGCTTATGCCAGCTTGTGTTGAGCTAATATTAAATTATGGTTACACATTTCTTTGATTTAAAAAAAATTCTGTAATTTTATTATGCAATTTAGCTTATTGAAAAAATAATACCTTATCCTATTCTTACATTCCATACATAGTTTAAATTCGAATTAAATATTTCTTTGCGTCTTTGCCTACCTATTCCACTTCAATATTAATGTTTGAACTGACAAATTTAAGACAAAATCAAAGCATTTTAAAGACGTTAACTCTTCAATAAAATTACAACAAGTTACATATACTATTGTTAGCAGAGCTCTTATTCATCAGTATTAAAAAACTTCATTACTCCTTTATACGAAATTAAACGTTTGATAGTTTTAATAAACCTAAAAGCAATTTTAACAGTAATTATTACTGAAGATGTTAGTGCATCCCAACATAGTTTCTTCAAAACTACCAATGTGAAATCCTTCCTACAAACGCACACAATAAGAAAAACAAAAGCTGCAACAGCAAGAAAACCAGAAAGGTATTTAGCTCCTTCTACATATACTTGTTTAGGTATCGGTTCATATTCAGAATAATTGGTTTCACCATCTACAAAAGCAAACAAGTAATTTCTTGTCGAATATTCTGTCAAATTATTCTCTAGGTTAATGTAATGCTCAAAATTATATTTAATGCTTTTTATTTTCGTGCCTAGGTCCTCATTACTACTCCAAAGTTTTGAAATCCCAGATTCGTCTAACGATTGCAAATCATTTTTGATTAAACACCCAATCGTGCCTTTTGCATTAGTTCCCCAAAACAGGGGTACAACTAACTGAGCAATTTTATAAATTTTTGACAATTTTATATTCGAGTCAAATGTAAGCAATCCTTGTTTTGTGGTTTGCAGGCTAAATATATTGTTGATCAATATTAGATTTTGTATTTTTGATGTCATATTTCCATTGAAATCCAATTTGGTTGACTTAGACCACTTGTTAATAACATAAGCAACATCATTATTTTTAGTAACCTTACAATTAATGCCATTGGTAATTTTTCCAATCGTTTTTGACATGTTAACATTGGTTGCATCGAATAAAAAATGAAGCCAACAGTTTGAAGATATATTACCTCCATCATTATAAAACTCAGTGGTGTATTTTTTCCAAGGAGACTTTATCATCTCGTTTGTAGTAACAGGAAAGTCGTTAATATCCTGTAAAATATTACCAGAAAATACAGCTGCTTTGTAAGCGTGATTCGCGTGCATACAACTGAACGATCACCAACACAATATAAATGTACTTAACTTCAAATTTGTACCACCTGTGTCGTTGGAGCTTGTAGGTTGATCGATTGGATTTTTAATAATCATAAATAAATTATGAATAATTCGTCCTATCAAACACTTTGACGTATGCGGTATAGTTGTGAGGATTAAAATAAACGAAATTAAAATCGATATAATTGCGACTAGAAGCCAGCTTGATAAGGATAGAGGTTCAAAATAAACGTCGTTCAAAGTGACATTAGTGTAACGTGACGCGGACATAAACCCAAACTCATCTTGATCCATACTCCCAGACATCCATGTACCAACAAACCGGATGCTATAAGGACTGACTGGTATTCTTGAATCTAAATCAGGATACATATCATTTGCTTGTTCTAATATAGTAAAATTCAAACGTGAACTTAAAAAATAGGCTGAACACATAGCTTTACTTATGAACAATCTTTTGGGATAAAAGTAACAAATAGAAGTTTTTTGCACTAGCGAAGGAATACCAGCTTTTTCAAAATTGATGGGACTCATGTGCAAGTTCTTTAAGTTGAACTCATGGTTAAAATTTTCAGCTTTTAGATGAAGTGAGCACTCAAAAGTTTTTATAACGACAGAGTATCTTGTTATTTTCTGGGTATTGCAATACACACATAAAATCGATATCTCTTTTGACTCAGGGTCGGCATGAATAAGTACCATTACATTCGAAAACCGTGGTTCTGTATAATATAGCCACGTTGCTTTCGTAAAATATTCCGCTTCAGGGTGATATGTGAGGTTATACATTTGTGAAAAGAAGACAAATATATTTGGATCGAGACTTGTGAACTCATCTGGAATGTACACAACGTCGTATTGTATCCATATCTGGCAAATACTGTGCTCTCGTTTAGCCAAAGTTAATGTACCTAAACTAATATTGAATAATGAATCGATGAAATTAGCTACAAAAGACACTGACGGAGATCCATACCGTTGCTGGACAGTTTGTGAGAACTTATTACAAAATGACTCATCGTGATTAAATTCACAAATTGAGTGTTGGTGTGATTGGATTGAGACAAACGTGCAATGGCTTGTTACTTCCAGTAAATCATAAAAATTTGATAATATCTTGGATGTTGAAGCCACAGAGTTTGGGACAGCGTTGGTAGTATTGCGAGAAAACAAATTTATCACCAAAATACATAATAAATTGACAAATCGACGCATTTTAAAGAGATATTTTGGGGACTACGTATATTTTATTTGTATATACTTTGGTTTTTCACTTTAACTTTAGTTTTATTTATTTTAAAACTACAAACGAGGACAACTCAGGAATTTTGCAATTAATTTGGAATTACATTTTTTAAATAGCAAATGAATCACAAGTAATATATGTTAAGATAGTGGCACTGTAAACCTCAAATCTGATGTGCAGATAAATGGAATTTGCCAAAAAATTGTAAAAACTGTAAATTGCAAGTTATGTATAAATGTCGTTAAGTTGAATGTTGGAGTTTTAACTCTTATACACAACACCATTGTTAAAAATATCCAAAACCTTAGCAGTGGAGGAAAGGTATAGAATTGACGTCAGTGGATTTAATATAATTAATTTGATTAAATTTAATTTACTTAAGATTAGCCAAAAGTACCTGGAACAAGTTATAAAATATATTGCTATTATAAAATCAGCATAATCAAGCAAATTAAAGTTCTAACATTCGCAAGTACCCTCAAACCAAAGAAAAACAGTAAAATGAAAACTTATAGTTGCATCAATATTTTCATGGAGCATTTGGTTCTGAAATTACGATAATTCTTTAATAGAAACCAGTTTACACATTTAAGCTTACTAACAAACACAAAAGTACATATTACAAAATTTCAACTTATTCACACAAAAATTTAAAACGTACGTTTAAGAAATGATAACTATACGTATAAAGTATTTCCTAATTCGTTTTCTTTCAATAGTTATATTAAAACCGAGTCTAGGCAAAAGAGAACGCCACGATTACGATTAAGTGCAACCTTACCACAACACTTTAGCATTCGTTGTCCTTATACAAAATAGTTTTTGGAAAATTTGTCACATTCTTCAATCTGCCTGACCCAAAATGCTAAAGATTGACAGATTGAGAATGAAGATTGAAAGCATCGAGCATGGACAATTTAAAGTTTACCTTTATCATATCGCGAACAAAGGCGAATCATATTGCTCATTATACTGAAAAAATGCCCGAATTTATTAAAGTGCCCTTAAAGTCTGCGCAAGTTGAAGCTAAAATTTAAAGAAAATCTACAATGGCTTGGATTTTGCTACGCATTTCTATTCTTGACGTAATAAGACCCTGAACATGACATCAAACAGAAACATTGACAAACATAGAATACCGTCATTTTACATTTAATTTGGATAATAAGTTGTTTAAAATAGTAGACTTTTTCAAGGAATGAAACAACACTGTACTTCGGGCGAAAAAGGTTTTTGGGAATATCCTTTTTGTCAGCTAGGGCACCTGTGGTGTTGAGTCCTTCCTATTTGTCCAATTTAAAGACTTTGAAGTCATGGAAAGTTTATCGAGGTATTTCCATTGAATATATAATTCTGGACAAGGCTTCGGAGATAGTGTCTCCACAAATCTCACTGTTTATATGAGCAAATGTAAAAAGTCCGCAATGATATTGGAAACAACAGATGCAATTAAACTTGACACAATTCAGAAGCAGTTCGGCAAACCAAGTAATCTTGCAAAGAAAATGTACTTGAAATTTTGGGGGGCATAAATTTAATAGATATTTCCCACTAAGTGTATATCGTCGACCAGGTTATCTTTTTGAAGCGGGCATATTTAAGTGGTGGCAGAAGCACGTTGAATTTTCGCTTGTTTTATAACGAGTGTTCATTTAAACGGAGTAACGTCTTTAAATACTCGAAACAACACAATTGAAATTGGAAGTAGTTAAACGGCAGTTGTTGTTCTAACCCTCATACCAGCCACTGGCCTGCTTTTATCTCTGAGTGTATTCTTGTTTGCCGAAAATGTTACTTGTCGATATCGTAGGAAACAAATTGCTTTATTTTCCAAAACGTGTTTATTTGCAGTATTTAAAATGTTTCAGCATCTGGCTGAATGTTTTTTTAGATTAGCTTATAATGTTGAAAATGTATTGAATATAAATGCAAAACCACAAGTATATACAAATATGTATTATTAGCGGTTAAGAATATAGCAATAAAAAAGTATTTCTAGGATATTGGCTTACCTGAAACGGAAGTGGAGGAGTTGGTGAGGAAACAAGCTGGGTTGGAATTTACAGGGAGGGGGTCGTATAATTATGGGAGGAGGATGGTTAGGAGAGCAAATACAAGAAAATTATAAAGCGACATATAAGCAATCAATTTTTAGAAATTAGTCAATGCACAATACGTAGCGGCTCCATGGATAGACCTAAACATTTGCGACTTTAATTGTGCAAATGAGTATTCGTGACAACGGATTATATGTTATTTTGCATGGCGGTTGTTGTAGTGGAAATAAATTTCCATTCATACCAATAGTTCGGGTGTCACTTGATACATTTTAAGGTCCATCTTTGAAGCCCCTCCCTGAGTTGCATTAAGTAATTTTCAAAAGCCGACCGCTTATATTTACATCAATTAATTTGGAGAAATAAATGAATATTGTCTTCACAATTTAATTTCTACTTTTGCACAATTTCTTCTAGTTGTAATATTATAAATTATTGGTTTTTTCGAGTTTAGACGGAAAGGTGTGAGGAGTACAGGAGGTAACTCCAGGAGGCCGATATTTTAAAAAGCACCTATTTAAAAACCATGGACTTGGGAGGGTGATGTATTTCAATGTACAGTTTCAACCCCAAGTTTTGTGGGTTTTCAGTACAGGATTATGTAGTCAAATGCCATACTTAACTTAGACTATGTATTAATTGCCTTATTTTATATCAACAATACAAACTAGCATTTGATAATTTTCAGCAGCAGTGCTATTTACTACTTTAATTTTTTTGTATTTATATTTGATAGTCAAAAATTTAATTTAAATCATATTTTGATTGATTTGATTAAAGTTAAAATAAAATGAAGTAATCTAATTATCATTTTATTTGTTGGCACTTAACTTTTTTTGATATTACTTCCAGAATTAACAGTGTAAATAGACGAATGCTTTGATTTATACCAAATCTAAAAAGCATATTGACTTAAATGAACTGCGTATTATTCAATTTATTTCATCTATCTATTTCAGTTTTGAATATCAACTAAAACTGTAGTGTTCTGTTTAAAAATGGATGCGGATGGATATGGGAAGAGGTTTAATGCTCGTATATACACTCTGTCCCAGCGGGTTAAGGCACATATGTTTTTTCATAATATTTCCTACGAATGTTTTGCAAATTTTAAACTGCTACGTAGGGTTATACTAGGGCAAGTCTAGAATAGTTCTATGAGCATTGCCAAATTCAGGTCCTGCGCATACCAAAAATAATTCGTAAAAACGGATTTTTCGATTTTTCAGGTGTCCCAGC
>JAQFZG010000818.1:0-26497 GCA_034695465.1 Entomobrya nicoleti | reverse complement strand
GTCAGAGTAGACATTCCTCATCAGCACTGATGCCTTACAATAAGATGATGATGATGGCATCACAGTGCCATCACATTACTACTAGGCCAATTGACACCTTTAATCGCGGTAATTCTTTCAATAACCGTATAACATGCGTCACAAGCAAGTCCAAGTCATTTCGATCATTGCCAGATTTTACGGAGGAATGACTCACAGTTAGAAGAAATTTTGCTGAATTGGTAGAATCCAGTGCATGTTTCAAAAAGTACATTGCTGCGATATCCATATCCGGGCCCCGATTATCGTCAAATCCTGGACAGTCCCAGAAAGCGATTCCAGTTTCCGGGTTGACCACATATTCGGGAAATAACGTTTTCGACGTTGTTGTGGGCGCTCCAATGCGATTTCCATCGTCAATTATTATAAGATTTCCTGATTCGGTTTTTGTCGCATATAAACGATTCAGATATCCTGATAAGATCTGAGTAAGTGTTGTTTTACCGGAGCCTGTATTCCCAAGAATGAAAATGGCACGACTGCTGGTTGAATTTCTGTCCAGTTTATTCGCAATTTGAGCATTCATCTGTTTAACACCTTTGGAAAGCAAGGTATTAAGCTCAGGCTCGGTTGCCTTTGGATCCCGTGGAGGAAGGGGTTTGCATTCAATGGTTTTTCCAGTACTCGAACTTAACAAAGTGGAACACACGGCAGTAAAATTGGCGGTTGGGAACAATGCATTCATCACAGATGGATTTTCACAAATTTTGGCAAAGCCGAAGGTATCGATAAAATTTTGTACTGGGTTTGTAGGTGTAGGCTTCGGCCTCCGGAAAAGTTGGAAAATTTATAAGAACATTTGAAACGATAAGAAGTTTTAGTAGATTTGCCCAGAATTTCCATCGCTCTGGTTGGTAACCCATTTTTAACGACAACAATTGTGAAGATACATAAACCTAAAACAGTAAAAACAAACTTGTTTAAGTATTTTAAGATATTTTTTTTGCTCTAAATCACGAAAAATGTACTATTTACTAACATATTTATTAGTATATACCATATGCTTAAAAACGAAATGTAAAAAACCGGTGATGTTTTTTTATGTTTACATCATGAGTAAATACCAAGTTTATCAATTCTATCAGCAAGTTAATGTGTTTACGTGTCTTGCATGCTTCAGAATTTTTATTTTCGTAGTTTCAGTGTCAAATAAATGTTTTGCTTGAATACAAATTGTTAATTTACAAATCTTTATCACGTCACGCATTTGTAACCTTAAATTAATTTAACTGTGAACCAACTATACTGTCAATTCGTTCACATCTGTTGAGTTTTTAAAAGAATTCAGTATCAATATTCAATGTAAAAACTGCATGAAAAAATATTTTAAAAACATAAACAGAGAAATGATTTATAAGAAAAAAGTATGTCATTTAATAATCAAGCCAGCAGTGTCAAGTTGAATAAAATAATAAAACTCAATGTAACTTGTTTTCTTTCAGTGTAGCTTTAGTGACGTTTTAATTCTTACTTGTGTTTTTAAATGCACAAATGCGATAATGATTAAATGAATGATTTAGTGACCTTATCTTTTATCAACATGTGAAAGAGCGCAATAATGTACAAGTTCAAGAGCTCAGTTAACCAGTAAAAATTAAATACTGCAATCATTACCAGCATTTAAAAAAACTACAGAAGTATACAGGCTCATCAACCCATAATACCCAATAACATTCTCTTATAATTGAATTCAGTAAGCCAGCTTTAAAAACGTCAACAAACTTGCATCATTTTAAAAACCTGACAGACAATTTTGTTTTGATAAAATGGAATGGTGTATTGGTTTAACTTTTAAAAAATGGTATGCTTACATATAGTAGGAAAATTTGATGTAGCGTTAGAAAACATGCATACTTAAGAAACATGGGACTACAAGTATTTAAACTATTTGAAATGCAAAATAACTAGGAAACTAACAGCTTTGGTTTTAATGAAATTAATTTGAAATAAAAATGTTTAAATTTCCTTACCTTAATACTTTATAAAGATGAAGGTTCCCAGATTAACACAAACAAGATCTATTTTTTTCAGTTTCAACAAAATAGTTTTATTCCAACTTTAAATATTTTTGAATAAACGTACAACACACTTTTAGTTAAAACTATCTAACTTTGTTTTTTCGTCAAAAAATAATAACATTTCTTCGATGAAATTTTCGAATAGTATTCACTAAACACTATATATTTACATTTATGTTCAACTTTGGGAATGATTGGTCTTGCTCAAGTAATTTTGTATAAATGATTCGATAACTGAAATAATCCATGTTTTTATTACAGTTAAACAACCTATTTCTCAATGTGAGAAATTCAAATGCGTAGCGTAAAATCTGGGAATTTAACAAACTTGCGTCATTTAATCAGTAACCAGATCCACTTACGAGGGACGTTTACCAACATATTTTAATCGTTTGCGATGTTATTTATACTTGGTAATTTTTAGAGAAAATTAACACCAAATCAATTATCTTACATGTTATTTTTTGGAAATTATAGCTCAGAAGTTTTTTTGGTGAAAAAATAATATTCCAGACTCGCTTTGAGAGCTTTTAAAAATTAAATGTGTTTTTAAGAAAAATATTAATTGCGTTGACCTTATCAGCACCAGTGTACTCTTGAAATCATATGTAAAACGGCACCCAATCCTGCACGAGGATTATTACATCATCTAACCAAAAACTGTCTACTTTGGTAAATGAAGTGTATCCAAAAACTCGTCCGTAGGTCCCAACATCTAATCTCTGTATAAGCAGTAAAATGATATATTATTTTGAAACATCTGATGCACTTGAATAACCATTTTATGAAATTCTTAAAGAAATGGTGTGCATGGAAAATGGAGCCTTCCTCGTCAGCAGTGGTAAATAAAAACCCTTTTAGGCCTACGTAGGCCTAAAAGGCCTACGTAGGCCTACGACTTTTGCTAGGTCAGCCTAAAAGATATATCCATTAACACAAACTTTGTGGAATGCTAATGAACTTCTGTTTTTGTCTGAAGTCATAAATATACATCTCCTGAAAGGGTTTTTATTTCAGATGTCAGAAAAAAGATAACCTTTGATTTATTTATACAAAAAACATCGTCAAATTATGAGTTCACGTAAACAGCATTAATCATCAGAAAACTCTACGTTAAGAAGGCCCTCTAGTTCTTACTATTTTTAATCTGCATAAATAAAAAGGATGTATGCATGCATCAGTGCATTGCTGTCTGATTTATAAGCTTTATTTGACTTGACAATAGTTTCGCGGAATTCAATGAGATGCGCTTAATACTGAATGCAGGTTAACCCCATTTTCATTTCGAGAAAGAATTTGTGTACGTATGTAAAAAAAATTCTGTCCAGACACACAAAAAATTAATCCTGAATTTATACTCATCTTATCAGTAAAAAATATCGTCAACTTAATGCAAAATCTTGACAATAATCAACATGCATCCACATGCATAGGTCATTTAATATAGCTTATATTACTCGACATAAAAGTATATGTGTATCTCGAATGTCCAATTTATAATCATTTACCATCCTAATTGGGAAGTATAGTATGAAGTTGTCACTACTGCTACGGCAAAGCAAGCCAGAACACAAGATATGTACGCTACCGAAATAGCATTCATTATTGATAAAAGAATTTTTTGTTGGTTTTTACAGTAATTGCTTATAATTATTTATTAAATATTCTTTTAATTAAAAAAACTGGAAAAAATCTTACCAATATCAAATATTTGGATAATATATCACATTGCAACTTTTCTACAGTAAATGAGTTATTACATATTTTGCACATTACATTGTCGATTTAAAATACATTTCGATTTTTCTTAAATTTATACAAAACTACTAAATTGAATACATGCTAATATTAATAAATTACACATATTTATAATATTGATAGAATACTTTATTGTTCACTCGAATTCAAGATGACCAAAATTCACACTTTTTGTACGGTTATAATATGACACCAAGTTTTCTGGATAGAGAGCCGTGACCACTCCCCGATGATCGGCATACCAAGACCCACAACTTGTTGCTCCCCACACAGTAGACTGCATAGAAGTTAGTATAGAATCCATGTACTCATCTTCAGCAGATTTCTTCACAGTAACCACTTTTGCATTACGTTTGGTCTTTTCCCGGATAACTTTTATTATCCAGTTTACTTGACACTCTATTGAAAATATTACCGTGTTATGTCCAAAGCCCTACAAAAAAATACATCAAAAAACGTTTCAAAAATTTCGTACTCAAATTTATTTTATTTTAATAAATTATTACCGTGTTCGGTCCAAGTAGAAAAAATCCATTTGGCAGATGATGACAAGCTATGCCTAAATATGCACACGGTCCCGATTTTTTATATTTTTGTAGCAGGTCAATGCCCCCCTTAGCTTTAATTTCCAAAGGGGCAAAAAAGTCCTGCAGTTTATATCCAGTGGCTAGTATCAACACATCTGGTTTTAATGTTGTACCATCCTCATTAATCACAGTATCTTCCGTTACGTCAATAATTGGACTTCGTATGACCTCCACATTGGGTTTGGCTAATGCGGGATAATAGTCATTAGACGGGACAACCCGCTTACAACCAAATGTGTAATTTGGGGTTAGTTTTTCCCGGAGAATTGGGTCACGTATCTGACGTTTTAAGTGAAATTGTCCAAATTTGGTAGCTAATCAAATACATAAATTAAATACGTTATATATTTATAATATTGACATGAGTCATTAATATTTTGGTGAACATTAATTACCTAGTTTGCTCATTGTTGTGTTAATTTTAAAACTTGAATGATTTATTTCCCCGGACCAAAAAATCATATTCCTGAGAACCCATTGAACTCCAGGAATATTTCTAAAAGCCCATTGTACACAGCGAGGAAATTCCACTTGTATTTTTGGGACAACCCATGCTGGATGTCTACAAGACAAGAAATAATTAAATATATGTATTTCATATCATAGTAAATAAAATTCCTGCTTGTGTTGTAAATTAAGCACCTTTGATAAACTATCAGCTTTTTAACTTTATCCACAATCTCCGGAATGATTTGCACTGCACTTGCTCCACTTCCAACTATCGCGACAACTTTGTCCTTGAGCTCTACTGAAGAGTCCCATTGAGCTGAATGCATTTTTGTATTGGTAAATGTATTGAATTGAGTAGGAACATCTGGAACACGGAGTGCACCAATGCCACTTATACTGTCAAAAATTGAAATAGGTTAAATATTTAGATAAACTGTAAAATAGTTGTATTTGAATTTTTTCATTGGCGTGAAATACTTACAAAACGTCGAACAAATGGTTTTCCTCCTTATTTTCCTGAATATTTATTATTTTGGCACGCCATTTCAATATCGTCTCATCCCATTCAGCTGAGATGATACGATGACTAAACTTGATTTTTTGGTATAGGTTATATTTCATGGCGACATTTCGTACGTATTCCCATATTTCTTGTTGTGGGGGATATGCTTTTGACCAATCTAAAATTATTTAAGTTAAAACGAATTAATTTTAATAAAATGTGATCAGCTCCCAAATAAAATTTAAATGCCTTACTTGGGTTTGGTTCAAATGAGAAACTGTATAAGTGACTGGGTACATCACAAGCGCATCCTGGATACTTATTAACCAACCATGTTCCCCCAACATCATTATTCTCATCGAATATTGTATACGAGTCAATATTCAACTGCTTTTTCAGTTGGACGGCTGCACACAAGCCAGAAATTCTAATAAACATGTAAAATAGTAAACACTTATTGACTCATTAACGTCAACTTAATGGTTATAAGTTAAGCACTAAATTTAAAATGTATTACCCAGCTCCAATTATGGCAATTTTTGGTGGGTTATTAGCGGAATCCATTTCTAAGTTTTTTGCGTGAAATATAGTTCTCTCTCAGGCTAAACATTGATGAGAAAAAGCAAAACAAAAATTAAACTTTTAAATTCGTTCAGTTATTAATAATTCCTGACCTACGCATCGACCTGCGTGCTAGAACACAACTGGTCTTTTTACATACGAATCAAGACAGCACATCAAAAATATTACTATCACATAAACAAGTTGTCAAGCCTTGCTGTGTACATTTCCCATCATAAAAATCTTATAGAATGAATAAAACTGAACTCTTGTTACTGTTCCAGCTATCAAATACTCGTTTTGCAAATAAAAAGTACTGCCTATGTATTGTAAATGGAAATATCCCCGCTATTGTTAAAAAACAAACTTCGAAAGAAGTTTATCTCGTGAGAAAATAATAACAAAGTTTATTATTCGTTTTACTGAGTTTAAGCTGTGTACATTTTAATATTTTAAAGATAAAATTTGCATGTTACATAACACAAAATTTGACAAAAATGTGTGAAACAATAGCATGCAGTAAAATGATCACATAGATGTAATGTATATTTAATTGGTGATTTAAGAAAAACACTTAAAAAACAAAGAGATTTTGGCGAATTGCTTTTTTTTCTGTTTTCTCGTTTACCAAATGCATCAATGTCATAACATGCAATCATATCAATTGGTAATAAAAGCAGTTTGGATTTTATGTAATGTACCGTCTAGTAATTCATGTAACAAAATACGAGATTGGTATAAAATAAAGAAAAATAAGTAATCACAGTTTAAATGGTAACATGCAATCTCAAGACAAAGGATACTTACTAGACTAGCTCTTTTCTCTACACAAATTATTGCAACTTCACTTTAAATTAACTTTATGTCTGGATAATAACCATTTAAATAAATACCACCACAACACAGACTACAAAACTTATAATTTGAAAGAGGCAGATTATGAAAAACTTTTTTACACAAATTATTTTACGTGACGTATGTAAAATCTCAACAATTTCAGGGATCTAAAATACATAGCAAGCCCATTCACCACTTTTTTGTGACTAGTCATCTGTTTTTCAATAACAAGTGAACCAAGATCAAGTTTAGAGGAATAAATGCCTAGGGCAATATCCATTCTAGCTATATTATGTAATACATATAAAGTATGGTATAAAGTACGATGACAGGAAAAGCCCCGACAGAAGTTTCGTGCTGATGATTACTCTGTTGTTGCTTTGTTGTCTCTGAAAAAACAGAAACCTGTTATGTCATTGCTCTGCTTCTGCTAGAAATGCATGCAGACTACCACAACATAAAAACTCATCTAAAAATATAATTAGCTATATAAAACAAATACATTTTGTGTAACGTTTATTAAAAAAAGTATTGCATTAATATTTTTTACTTCTTTTTTCAGAAGTTAACATTTTTCCATATCAAATCGGACAAATTTATAAAAAAAAAGTTCAACCATTCATTGTAATTTTTAATCGTAATGTTTTTAACTATGGACAAGATAAGCGGTTAGGTAACATGAACGGCTTATTTGGTCCATAAATGAATACGACTTTTAAGACATCTTATTCCAAGACAATTATAATTATATTTACTCGAATTTCAGATGCTGAAAGTTAACATCCTTTGTTCGCTTCCAGTACGATATCAGAGTTTCAGGCCAGAGAGCCGTAACTACACCACGGTGATCAGCGTACCATGTACCACAACTGGTTGTTCCCCACACAGTAGACTTCAATGACGTAATAATATAGTTCATGTATTCATCCTCAGCGGATTTCTTTACAGTGACTACTTTTGCATTACGTCTGGTCATTTCCCGGATAACCTTGATAATCCAGTTGACTTGGCATTCGATTGTGAAAAGAATGGTGTTATGCCCTAAGCCCTGCAAAGAGGAATGAAAAAATTTAATTAGTCAAAATCCAAAGTAAGTTGAGTCATTAAAAATATTAGCAATTACAGTGTTGGGTCCTAAGAGGAAAAATGTATTTGGAAGATCACTACATGTTATTCCCGCATATGCACAGGGTCTATCCTTTTTCCATTTGGGTAACAGGTCAATTCCTCCTTTTGCTTTAATTTCTAATGGGGCGAATAAATCCTGTACTTTAAACCCAGTTGCTAAAATGATGACATCTGGTTTAACCATAGTTCCATCTTCATTTATTATGGTATCTTCAGTAACGTCTTTTATCGGACTTCTGATAACCTTCACATGGGGTTTTTCTAATGCAGGGTAGTATTCATTTGATGGCGTAACCCTTTTACAACCAAATGTGTAATTTGGGGTTAGTTTTTCACGAAGTGTGGAATCCCATATTTGTCGCTTTAAATGGAAGTGTGCCCATTTTGAAGCTAGATTGATAAAAAATAAAAATCTATATGAGGCCAATGTATGTTTTTTTAAATTAAGACTTAAGCCTTATAAATATTTGGGTGACAATACTTTACCTATCTTGCTCATTAACGATTTAGCTTGAAGGCTAGTGTAATTTAGCTCATTGGTCCAAAATATTAGGTTTCTAAGAGCCCACTGTACCCCAGGAATACTTCCAAATGCCCATTTTAAAATGTCGGGGAATTCCATCTGCATTTTAGGAACAACCCATGCTGGACGTCTACGTCAAAAAAAATATTTGAGTTATAAAACCAACCAATTTTATTATATCTCCGTTCCGCGTTATAACTTTAGCACAAAACTTTTTTTAATTACCTTTGATAGACAAACAGTTTTTTCACTTTATCCACAATCTCTGGAATAATTTGCACCGCACTTGCTCCACTCCCCACAATCGCCACAGTTTTGTCCTTCAAATCTACAGAAGAGTCCCACTGAGCTGAGTGTATTTTTGGATTGACAAATGGTTCAAATTGATCTGGCCAGTTGGGAATACGTAGTCCACCGATAGCGCTTATGCTAAACAAAAAAATATAAGTTTAATAATAATTGATAAGATGACAGAGCACTTTGTCACTATACTTATATATTTGAAAGGAAAAATTTCTCACAAAATGTCAAATATTTGAACTTCCTCCTGATTCTCCTTGTTTAATATTTTTAACCGCCATTTCAGTATGGTCTCATCCCATTCAACGGCCACAACACGATGATTAAATTTGATTTTAGGGTAAAGGTCGTGTTTCTTGGCAACGTTTTGCATGTATTCCAGAATTTCTTGTTGGGGTGAGTATGCTTTAGACCAGTCTGAAAAAATATGCATCTTTTTTTATAATTAAAAAATATATATTTATTAGCGTGGGAGTCAATGGAAACGACTTTACTTGGGTTCGGCTCAAAGGAATAGCTATACAAATGACTTGGGATATCACATGCGCATCCAGGATACGTATTTACGAGCCATGTTCCACCAACATCGGAATTGTCGTCGATTATTGTGTAGGAATCAATATTCAACTGCTTTTTCAGTTGGATGGCTGCACACAAACCAGAAAATCTATAATATAAAATTATTTATAAAATATTTTTTGTCACAATTTAACATTAATAAAAAGACAAGGTTTAAAATACTGTGTTAGAATTGTCTTCATCTTTACCCGGCTCCAACGATTACAATTTTTGGTATGGTTTCACGGGAATCCATTTTAAGTGAGTTTATTGGGAGCACTAACTTGCTTATGGGGGATTTTTTTAAAAATATTTTCCTGAAAATATTTACATGGGTGCATAGGTTTTATGTACATGCGAATTAACCAAGTATTACCAAAATTACTATCGCACAGTAATTCAACCAGCTATAAAAAATATACAACCGCAGTGAAACGGTGACGCGTTAAACCACAACAAAGATGACTGCTAGACTGACCATTTTTTCCTAGTTCCATTTTCACTATATAGAAACTTTACTCAGATTATATAATTCCTGGTTAATTACAATGTAGCCTATCACTACCAAAAACCTAAAAAAAATCTATTTTAATGCTCAGATCATGAAATGTTGTAAAATCAAAGTTAAAAATGTATCACGATTTTTAGTTTTAGACGAATATATACCTGGAGCAAAATCCATACAAATCCTAACTTCTATATTTATAATTGGTTAAGATAAGATGAATGAACGGATGGAGGCTTCATGCTGATGATTTTTCTGCTCGTTACTTTGTTTCGTCATAACCAATAAAACCTGTTTTGTGTATTGGTATTATACTCAAGCTTAAAAATACCTTTGAACTACCGCATTACTTTAGTAAAAAGAGATTTCTTGTAAAAAAATAATCTCGGGTAAAATTTAGTCATTCTAAACCAAAGCAGCATATATGCTTGTAATAATAGAGTTTTAAGTTATTATTTAGTTTCCTTAATTTTTGGATCAAAATGAAAAACGTAAAATATTGAAACGAAAAAAAATCATCAAATAATGCATTTTTACATTTAAGTTTATTGACTTAATGTACATACGATATAAATTATTTTGCACTGAACTTGATGGCTATTTGGGTAATATATCACGTTTGGCTATTATGCACGGAAAAGATGTATAATTCGCGTATTTTGCAATACAGTAGTATTTTGACTAATTTGTATGTATTGTACTAAATTAAATATATTGAATATTATTGCACTTAAATGCTAAAAGTACTTTGTAGGCTTATCTAAAAAATATTGATAATAATTTATTATCACTCGAATTCCAGATGATCAAAGTTGACATCTTTTGTTCGGTTCCAGTATGACACCAGTGTTTCAGGCCAGAGAGCCGTGATGACACCACGGTGATCGGCATACCAAGAACCACAACTGGTGGCTCCCCAAACAGTGGACTTCATTGAATCCAGCATAGAGTCCATGTATTCGTCCTCAGCAGATTTTTTAATAGCGACTACTTTTGCATTACGTTTTGTCATTTCTCGGATAACCTTGATTACCCAGTCGACTTGGCATTCGATTGTGAAGATAATCGAGTTATGGCCCAAACCCTACCAAAAAAAATTAACAAGATATTTTTTATCAACTATCTGACCATTGTTAGTATTCTGCTTAAAAAATTAACGAAATCAAGCTTGGGCCTCAATTTGAAAAAAACGTTTTAGAAAATTATGCAATTATTACCGTATTTGGTCCAAGTAGAAAAAATGAATTTGGAAGATCATTACAAGTGATCCCTGCATATGCACAGGGCCCAGTCTTTTTCCACTTGTGTAACAAATCCAAACCCCCCTTTGCCTTAACTTCCAACGGTGCAAAAAATTCCTGCACTTTGAACCCAGTTGCTAGAATAAGGACATCAGGCTTCAGAGTTGTGCCATCTTCATTAATCACGATATCCTCAGTAACGTCTTTGATTGGACTGGTGATAACCTGTACATTGGGTTTAGCCAATGAAGGATAGTATTCATTGGATGGAGTGACCCTTTTACAACCAAATGTATAATTTGGGGACAGTTTTTCTCTGAGGGCTGGATCCGGTATTTGGCGGTTTAGTTGGTAGTGTCCCATTTTGGAAGCTGAAATAATAATAAATCAAATGAGGCCTAAGTTTGGTTTCCAGTATTTACATAAGAGGAACGAGGAACTTAAACTTTGTGTGGACAGTACTTACCTAACTTGCCCATCAAAGTGTTCACCTGAAAACTAGAGAACTGCAGCTCATTAGACCAAAATATTAGGTTTCTAAGAGCCCATTGTACTCCAGGTATATATCCAAATGCCCATTTCACAACATCGGGGAATTCCATCTGCATTTTTGGCACAACCCATGCTGGATGTCTACGTCAAGTCATACACCACAAAAATTATACATTGCATCACAATAACCATATATTCCTATCTTCGTTCCAGCTTATAATTTTTTGTATTATTGATAGCTTACCTTTGATAGACAATCAGCTTTTTCACTTTATCCACAATCTCTGGAATAATTTGCACCGCACTTGCTCCGCTTCCCACTATCGCAACAACTTTGTCCTTGAGCTCTACCGAAGAGTCCCACTGAGCAGAGTGCATCTTTGGCTTTACAAATGGCTCAAATTGAGCTGGCCAGTTTGGAGCACGTAATCCACCAATGGCAAATATGCTTTAGAAATAATATCAAATTAACAGTAATTGATAAGGTGACAAATCAATTAAATATTTAACCTATTTATTTATTATAAGGAAAAAAACTTACAACACGTCAAATATATGAACTTCCTCCTTCTTTTCCTTGTTCAATAATTTAACTCGCCATTTTAGTATAGACTCGTCCCATTCAGCGTAGGTGACACGATGATTAAACTTGATTTTGGGGTAAAGGTCATGTTTCTTAGCGACGTTTCGCATGTAATCCCAGATTTCTTGCTGGGGAGAGTATGCCTTGGACCAGTCTGAAAATTTATGCAAAAATATTACTGACCTTTTTTTCTTAATTTTTTTATGACTATTGGCGTGGGAGTCTATACAAATCAATTTATTTACTTGGGTTAGGCTCAAACGAATAGCTGTACAAATGACTGGGAATATCACAAGCGCAGCCTGGATAGGTATTCAAAAGCCATGTACCACCGACGTCACTATTCTCGTCGAATATAGTGTACGAGTCAATATTTAACTGCTTTTTCAGTTGGATGGCTGCACACAAGCCGGAAAATCTAATAAAAACGTCATAATTATAGCACACTTAAACTTTAAATATATAAGTCAGTGAAAATACATACTAATATATTTAGGTAGTTTTAATTACCCAGCTCCGACGATACCAATTTTCGGTGGATTATTACACGAGTCCATTGTAATAGGCGTTTTTACCAAATGATTTACTATGAAAATAAAATGTATAGTAAATTTATTTTAACTTTTTTCCTTGCAAAAACCTGACCTACACGCTTGAGTGCACAAATGCCACTAACGCAGTTGTATTTATTGCATTTTACATTACAGTACTGTAAACCCTGTTTTTTATCTTATATAAGTCACGCGACTGCTAAAAAATATCATGAATAGCTGAAGTACTCACTCTACATATTATATTCAACAACGGGAAAAATATGTAGCTTTTTAATAACAAGTTTATCTCGTGAGAGAAATGTCAGGAAAGAGATAATTTTAACATAACTTTGTACCCTGTATATTTTAATAGTTTTGATACAAAACAAAGTATATATTATTGTGCATGCGATGTACTGTGATAAAAAATCCGAATATTGAACTTTGGCATGCAGTGGAACCATTTACAGATAAAAATTATGAAGCAGAACTTTTTATTGCGTGGGTGTGCGGATAATAAAATGCTTTGTTCTGTCACTGTCACTATTTAAAAAAAATTGTCTGTTCAAGTGTTTTGATCCATATTATGTTATTCTTCATTAGATAAACTTGTTCAAAGTTTAGCTATATATTAGGATGAATACGAGTTTTAAAAAACTAGTATAAAGTTCGACTGGGTTAAAGTCCATAAAATTACTTACTGAGTGTGTTTTTATGAAGATAATTGCTTAATGACACGTTATGTAAAAATATTCCTAGCTATTTGGAACGTTTTTATAATATAAACTTAACACAGAACTATGAATATGCATTTATTTTTCGTCCTTGTTCGTTTAATTGTTTCCAGCACATAATTTACGGGAAAAAGTTTATTTTAATTAAATATTCTCACTTTTATTAACATTAAAAATTCTAGAGACATGTAATTTTAAAGTAATTTTCACGGCTAATGCACTTCACTACATTGTAATTATTTTTGTATAAATTTTTATTTTAATAACGATCAATTTTCTTTAAAAAAACTTGTTTTGGAACAGACTAGCGAAAAGGCGTCTTAACCAAACAGTATCTTAAATATAAATAAAACTCATTTTGGCTTCTCAGCTCAATGCACATCAAACTATTCATCTTTTTTTGATAAAAGCATCAAAGCAGAACATATATGTAAGCAGTGTACATAAATACCAGTATTGAATCTAACATTGTCCAGAAAAATCCATGCGTGGTAAAAAAGTATAAAGAGATAAAAGGATGATGACATCCATATATTTATTCAAGAGTAAAAATTTCGTGGCTTTTTTACCATTATAAACTTTGGTCACTTACTAATATATGGTTTATTTACGTTTGTTCAGGATTGTATGGCAACTGGAACCTGATGTACCCACGTCATTGTATGTTATGCAAGTGTTTAGGCATTCAGGCATGTTGTTATGATGGTAGTATAGAATGCCAAAAAGAGTGTTTCATAACAAAATTAAATTATTCATAAATATGTATCATCAAATGGTATCAAGTCACAATGTATAACTCAATAAAGTTGTGTAAAGTATAAATGTTTTTCATCTGAGTAAAAGGTTTTTTTGTTGGATAAATTGTTATTATGTTGGATTTTTAATGAACTAAATCATCTGAAAGGGTGAAAGGTCAAAGTATAAAAACAACTTATGAATAAACATGAATGACTCATCATACTATCTTTGCTAAACTATCTATTGGGCCACTTGTTTTAGGAAGCAAATTTTTTTTTGATGATGAATGAATGAAATAGGTCAATAAATGATGTATGAGGATAGGTTTAATATAAATGGTTCAAGTTTTTGTTTTAGTTTACAATCCTATTTGGATAGAGCATAGGGGTTAAATAATTCTAATTTTTTGCAAAAAAAAATTCAAGCGATTAGCAAAATTGATAGATAAGTAAGTTTATGTTGAGTTTTTGTGGTGAATCGGTATAAGCTTCAGTGAAAAAGGCTAGGATATTTTAGATGCATAAATTGGTAGTGATGTATGATGATGATGCAATTTCTTCTTGGCTAACGATAGTTTTGATTTCATAACTTTTAAGAACATCTAATTAAATCTTTCATGAGTAAATTTAAGGTGCTAATTTTATAGCAACTTAACAACCAGAGGCATAGACTTGTCAGGATATCAATTCCATTTATTAATAACGGAATAAAATAATTTTAAGTAGTGACCTCTAAAACCAGCTGAGCTAAAAATATAAAAAATGTATATAAATTTCATGTCTTCAAAGTTAACAAATAACAAAAAATTGACTCGCAATGAAATATTCGCCCAATTGTCTACTGAGTTTACATATCGAGATGTGTTTTATCCTAAAAACTCGTATGAAGTGCAGTAATACAATATCGACTTGCCAGCCATCAACTGTCATTTCAAACTGATACAAAACTGCAAATAATAACAAGGTGTTTAATTTACGGTAGTAGCTTGATTTAATGATTTTTAGAAAAAATTAACAAATATGATGTCAAGTTCTTTACAAGTATTTAAAACTATACCTATTTTAGAAGCATCACGTATAATAGTGTCGGTATAGTATTGATAAGCCCTATAGAATAATGACAAGTCTTGCCTACCACGCAATTTTTATCATACAATTTTTTAAGCTTAAATGTTTTCAGTGAAAAGATACATGTTTGTAATGCCCTTCACTGCAATTTTAAATAGTTTTAAAAAATCCAGTTGACTTATGGCTTACACAGGGAATGTCCTTTATCCTTATACAAGTAGCAAACGAATTGTCTTGTCAATTATGTTTATTTCATGGAAAAGCTGCACTTGAATGACAATAGAACATTGAACTCTGTTCTTATCATTTTTAATTAAACAAGAAGTGATTGTGTTCCAAAACTATTCAATATTTTATTTCAGAGCAGGGAAAAACCTTGCCTTAAACTGTACGGATATAAGCTGTCAAAAAGTATGAACTAGTCGTTCAAAAAAATGAAAATTCGATATATGTATTGAATTCGAGGTGTTGCAATATTCTACATTAAATTAAGTGCAAGTGTTTAAGCAGATTGAAGTGCATACGTCAATTTCCCAAATTTGTGGTTTAATTCAAGATTTGAATAAGTTCTGTTTGTTATCTTTATTTGGGAACTTATGTTCAAAGGTCAAAGTTTAATGTTTATGCTAAAATGTCGTTTCCGGTATTTGCTTTGTTTTCTTTTTTGGATCAGAGTTATTTTATAACTTTCATTTCCTTGTCTTTGTAATGAATATTTTTGGATATTTTTTGAAGAGGTATCAATACCATCCGCAAATTTGTAAAGTTATCTTGTTGGTCAACTTGTTTGACGGAAGCAATCATCTGAGCTAGATGACTTGCGACCATAAGTAGCTTATCAACGCACCGATAAGTCGATTAAATAAAGTTCTGAAAGTTATACGGAAGTTGTTGTTTCTTTATTTATGATTTCACATAGTTTTCTTTTTGCTATCGAGGTGTGAATTCACGTCATAAAAATGGAGATTTTAACTATATAAGTGCCCTGAGTATCATTGGAAATTAGTTCATTCATAATTAAAACAGCTAATTGAAAAGGTTTAAGCTAACCATTTTACAGCAAATTGAAGACCAGCAAATATTCAAAATGAACTGTTCAATCCTCGGTAGCTTCATAGCTCTTATTCTTATTATTTTTCTTATTCTATCTTTGGGAAGCACTAAATCGTTCGAGGGAACATGTCCAAAATATTTGGGTAGTTCATCTGATGGTCAACGTTTTTTTGCAGACAAAAAGATATTAAGGGTATGAAGCGATACCACATTCTATTAATTCTACTTTTGTAAGCAATTTCAAATAATCACTATGTTTTATTTTGAAATATAGAACTGGACGGAAGCTGGGAAATATTGTCAGGACTGCAATTTAATGCTGGCCACTATTAGCTCTCCAGAGCAAAATGCTTTCCTAAAGCTTGCACTTGTTGTAAATAACTCCGAAGAACGTAATCATGATGAACTTTTATATAAAAAAAAATACAACTAAGGTTGAACTGGATTAGTTTAAATCTATACAATTGTTTTTATTGTACAGAATACTGGACAGCTGCAAGAGAAAACAGACACACCTTAGCCTCTTTGGCATGGGATCATTTAAATACAATTGTTGAAGAAGGAATATTTGAAGACTTTACTGATGCCACTGGAGGAAGCGACGTCACTCCATACCAAAACTGTGGAATGTACGAAGTAAAAAGCGTAGCATATGCGTTAATGGCGATAAAACCTTGCAGACACCAACTGGGCACACTCTGTGTAAGTAAAACTGTCAGGAAATCCCTTCAGTAAAATTAATCTCGGTAACTAAATGTTTATTATAATCCTTTTCTAGATGATTAAACCATATTGAAGCCAATGGCGATATTTGGAGACTTTTCCCAAGAATTTTGTTTTTAACGTTTCAAGTTAAATATGATATAGGAGATTGACTTCTAACTTTTTGATTGTTACAAGACAACTGTACACGATATGATTATAACAACATTAAGCAAAATTTGTATAAATGTTTTATCATGAACGGAACATTAAATTGAACAACTAAAGTGTACTTTCCATGAACTCCAGAAAGCTACTCGATTTTTCATTGGACTGACATTTGATGTGGGGAAGTAGCCCCTTATGTGTGTATGGAGCAATTTACAACACAAACAAAGCCAGTTTTCTATAAATGTTAACAATATGAGCCACTGCTGTTTATCATTCATAATGTACCACCATTGCGTATTAATTATAATGAGCCACGATAATCATAATCATATATTAATAGTAATAAAACAATGTTAATGATGAATAACAATAGTAATGATCGAGTAATGAAAACAAATTTTTGAAACAAGTAATTACGATGATTGGTTATTTTTATTTCTAGCTTTGATTTTTTTTTCATTTCGATTAACATACATCTATGGCTTATCGCAATTATTCATTGATATACAATGGTGAAAGATAATGATTGAAATAAAGCAGTGGCTATTAGTGTTTACGTATGTATATACAAGAGTGAGAATTTCACTTCATCAAATGTCGTGCTCTCACATTTTTGATGATAACGTATTGGATATATTCGTCTGAAGTTCGTAAACTCTGCACCCAAAACTTGAAAGCTGACAAGAGAATGCTTTTCAAATTATAATTCTAAAACTAAATAAAGCATTTCTATACATTTTGCACTAATAAATACAAGTCGACTCAGTAAATGACAAAAATTAAGCACATCAACCAAGTTTATATGATACTCGTAAAATGATGATTGTTATTCACAAGCTTGTATGTTTATTTGAAATATTTCTTAAGAAGACATACTAATCGTCAACTTTATTGTTATTTGTAGTGATGCTTCACCTTATACGGAATTTTTTAAAGTGTTGCAGAAAAGATTTCACGGGCGTTTTTACACCTGCCACTAAACCTTTTACCATATACCAAGTTCGTTTGGGGTTCATTACCAGATGTATCACGAATTTTTCAAAAATCATGCTAACAAAGCCTACCAAATGTCCAAACAGAAACACAATAAATATCACAACTACATTACCATCCATTCTCCATTTCTTGTCAACCACATTTTCTGTTTGGTTTTCTCTTCTTTCTTGCCTTACCCTAGCAACTGTATTCATGATACTTTTCCATCTTTCTTGAAATCCTGCTGCTTGATAACTACGTAACCTTTTCAGTATAGATTTAGCAGGTGTAGGAAAGTAAAGCTGAAACTTTTTACATAAAAAGGAAAAATAAGTTCCACTTTGAAATAATAAAGTTTTCCCAATGTAAACCGAATCACTTTGATGACTTCTCCGTAAAGTTGATTCCATTTGTAAAGCAACTGTTTCAGGAACAATAGCCGCTTTTCTATCACATTTTCTAAGTTTTTCCAAAACTATTTGGTTGAGCGGAGACATCTTGCCTAAGGTTGCTCCCATAAGCATTTTGTTTGAAATTACCTCGGGTAATATTTTAGTGTGCTTGTAAAGTAAATCAAAAAACGATGTATTTGCCTCCTGAAACTGCAGAACATCAGAACGAATACGAAAATAACCGTTAATATAAAAATGTGAATTTATCATTGAAAAGTTTGCGTTTCTGCAAATTTTATCGTTTAAATGGCATTTTAAATGTGTTCGTGTTACACGAGAAGCTCTAGTGTAAATTTCGAAGGAATCCTGAACAAGTTGGGGAAAATATTCGTAGGGGACTTTTCCTCGAGGTTGTATCATTTTCAAAATGTTGTCTCGTTTGTAAGCATTGCTAATTACAAGGCAGGCCAAAAATGTAGCCGAAATAATCCATTTTAGCGAAGATATATTAATTAGGGCGGTTGTGAATGGGTTACCTTGTTCAAATATAAGTTTGAGAGAGGATATCAACAAATCCATTAAATTTTGCTTATGGCTTGTATTACAATGGCTTATTTGTATAGGAAAATAGGTTAGCGTTATCGGTACAATTATAAAAATTACGACAAAAATACTTCCCCATAAAGAGTCGTCGAAACTTGAAACAAGTTCATAAAACGGTAAAGCAGTTTCCTCGGATCTGCCACAACTGATAAAACGATAGTTGGTTAGAAACACATTACTCGGAATAGAGGAATTGTGTATCATCCTATTTTCTCCGTGGATATAAAATTGTACATATTTGGATTCCTTTGTACAAACATTCGAATTTGAACCATTTTTGAAAATCAAGGTTAACATTGTATCGAATTCGTATTTTTGAATTTCTTCAATTTCGAGTGATTTTAAAATAGAATTGTGTTCGTTTATAGGAATTTTGGATAATTTGCACTGTAAGATGGGATCCATATAAGATAATTGTAAACTAAATTCCCATTCGGGTGCTCTTGAAGTTAGATGCTCGGAAATATTTTCTAACGATTTTGGTGAGAACATATTTATGTTCACTTTAAAAAATCTAAATGAAATGGATGAAAGTGTGACCAAAGTGATCTTATGGTGCCAATACCGTTGTGTTTCGGAAAGTGTTTGAAGTTTGATCTCGATTGCTAGAAATATGTCGAGTTTTCCCATTAGTCGAATTGTGATATAAGTTTCATTGGTAACCCAAGCACGAACAAGGTTAGACCTTTTTATGTAATTTTGATAAGGTAGTATCAACATTTGAATACGAGGTATTGAAAGAGGACTAATTGATTTTGGAACAAATTCTCTGTAGCGCATATGGCTTGGTATCAAGTTATCTCGATCGTATTCCCAATACCAGTAGTTTCCTAAGTCGTCAACTGCGTAGTAGGAATCATTTGGAAAAATGTTTAGATATACTTCGCAATTCCATGGACGAGTTTTTCCGGAATATTTATAGAAATTAATTTTCGTACAAATGCCATACATACTTAAGTGCTCTGGCCCGCCGTTGATAAAATTTGATCTGGGACATCCGAATACGTTATTATAATGTCCGTCACCGAATACCTTCGTTAGATTAGCGGTAATATTAAAAACGTTTCTAAACAAGTCAACAGCTAAGGTTTCATTCGAGTTTGGTAGATAGTAGAGCATTTGATAAATACTTTGTCCAGTTCCAGAATATTTCTTAAGTTTAGGTAGCTGAATTTTTCTTTTAAAGTTTATGTACCGAGAAATAATGGGAACCTTGAAATATGGAATGTCCAGATTTTTGTTATTGGTAGCCTGAATCAGACATCCTTCAAAAGGTTTGATGAAGTGGTTTAGTAATTGGGTGTCTAAAAATCCAAATTTGTATGATGATTTACTTTGCTGCTGGGTTTTGCTAGCCAAACTTTTAGTTAAAAAGGTGTAACATATTAACAAAGCATAAAACATAGTTTGAAATAGTCCCTTAATCTTCATTTTGAAAACCCGAACTCAAATTCTGCAGAAATATGAGAATTCTGGGAATAATGTTCGATCTTTAAGCAATTGTTTTTGGAAAATGCTACGTTCTAAAAGCAATTCAAGTGCTATTCTGAGATACTAACTATAAGTAACGGCTTCTTGGCATGAGGCTAAGTATGATTGAAGTATCATATTCAAAGAATAGTACATAAGCCTTATTAATTATTTTAGGACAGGATGTGAACATAATCAAAATTTCTTATATACTCGAATATTACGTGTTTAATAATAAGTTATTGATTTTTACTAGTAATTTTATCATTCTTATGAAACTACATTTTCATGTTCAGTTACTAGACAGTTACATGATAAGATGTATGTATGTATATTTTCGGGCTACTAGATAGTTAGATAAAACATATTCTTAATCATACTTCTTTATTGAAGACAATTAGAAATAAATGTTCATTAGTTCTAAACAAAATCAAGCTTGAGTAACTCACGTATAAAAGCCACGTAAATATGCAACTGAAATAGAATAGCATTAACATAAATTATAGCTTTATTTCCAACATTTAATAAATACAATAGATTATACTATACATAATGTAGTTAATTAATTAAAATTAAACGTAGCTAACATATTTTAATTTCGAAGTACACTTCTGTGGTTCTTGCTGATGTACAATAATATGATATCATAATTTAGGAATTTAATTCGGTAAATCTATTTATATTAGTATCTAGTTTTATTTTTATATGTCAAGTAACTCAGCGTCCCAAATGAAAATAGAATCATAGCCAAACTGAAAAAGGCTGTGTAGCTCAAAACAACCGGATGCTCTTCAATAAATCGTCCAATAATTAAAGGATACAATGCCGCCAACCCCGCACCACAAACAATCATAAGAGCCCCAATAAAATTAGTAAACCTCAGATACCTCTCAACATACGAACAAAATGCTGGATACATTGTAGAAAATCCAATACCAAATATTATACTACAAGTCCACAAAACTGGTAGAGAATTACTAGCCCAACCAATCAATAATACATTTGCTATCGCCACAAGTACTAAATTTCCACACAAAATTAATTGAGGCTTAATTTTTACCGCCGCAACAATCCCAATAGCTCGACAAACCGCAAAAGCAGCAGTCATTCCAGTTAACGTATAAGCCGCCCTTTTCTCAGATAAATTTAAATTTGAATTTTGACCAAATTTTGAGAAAAATTCAAATGTACACACTTCCATGCCTTGGTACGCTCCCAAAAATATTGTTGCTAAAACAACCATTCTTAGTTTGGGTAACGACCATTTACCAATTCGAAGCCCTGTAATTTCATTTTTGTTTTCAAGTTCGCCTTCTAATTCGTTTTTAGTATTTTCAGTTTCAGCCAGAATCTCTGGTGGTGGTGGACGATACCTCAGGAAAATAAATAGAAATAATTGAGCCACAGCCGTACAACCTACCATAGCACCAATAATTGTATATGGAATAAATAGTCTAGATAGGTTATCAGTATCGTCAGCTTTGACCGTTGTAGTGGTACCATCCCCTTCTTCGTCATCGTCATGTAAAAGGTATGGTGCCATGATAACGGAATTCAAACTTGTGCCAACAGCGAAAAAGAAATGTTGAGCTTGGACATAGGGAGGACAGGCTGCTTGCATCATTTCCATCATCCAAACCACTTGAGCGGCATCATAGGCTCCACAACATAGGCCCATGACGGCTGCAGAGATAAAGAAAGTTGTTAGCGTTGGACAATGCGGGGTTAGGAACATGACAGCTGCCATTCCGGTGAAAATGGTGATAACGGCAAGCTGACGGTTGACATAGTTGTATAAAATGCCACCTGTAATAAAAATATAAACATTTAATTTAAAAACTTATAATCCAAGTAAAAATGATTTAGTTTGAAATTACCGGATAGTCCTCCAACCAAGTTTCCACAAGTCAGTATTGTAAAAACAGTCGATATTGTGGCATCATCAACATCGTATTTGGTTTGTAAGCTGGTTAATGCTGTTCCATATGTATTGAATCCACAACCCTTTAGTCAATAAGTTTTGGGTAAACTTTACGACAACTTGTTTGAAATAAGTATTACATTAAGTACTTACGAAGGTCAAATTTCCATAAAAAATCACTGCCGCAGTGATATATTTGAGTTTATTTGACAACGGTTTCCTGTCTCCCTTTTGTAATTCGAGTGATGTCGAAGATTCGTTTGGTGAATTTATACCATTTTCTGAAGTTTCCGTTCCCATTTTTGAGTTTACCATATTTTGCTATTGCACTACAAGCACAAACTTTAGGAGTGGTCCATGCGGTAAGCAACAGGCAAATAATATAATTTATTTAAACAAGTTAACATTCACTTTTGACGGATAAGCATACTTTTCGGACGATTTGGTGCACAATTTTTCACAAAATGTTAAATTTTAATCTGTACGCTCTTGAAATGCCACACGTTGTCAATAAATATTGATAAATTTTGCTGTCTGGTACATTGTCTGCTAATAATAATTTTTTTACTACACGTTATTTTTAGTATCAGCAAACTTGTTAAATCAATCAAATTTTAAATAGATAAGAACTTGTCAATATATGCAATATGTTATGGAATTTGCTATTATTGTATTGCTCTATGTGTATTTAAATTCATGAACATATTCAAGTCAAGTTTTAAATTCAACTCAATCATATGTATGATACTTATTTAATACGGCCATCAATACTAATTTTTAAAACCTTGACAAAGAAGTGTAAAAGTCCCATTTGCATGCCTGATTGAAGTAATATGACCACGACAACGATGCATATTAAAAATCTGATATATAACCATGCATGTCGTTCAAACTTATGATTAAGGAATTGCGAGGTCGGTAATGTTTCATTTGCTTGCATACATAATGCTATTTATGCTTGTGGTCCGATATAAAACTACGTTAACTTATTTGCTGTTTCATGATGACTCGAATTTGATTAATCATTTGAACTAATTTAGTCGGTTGACATATTAAACATGACGTACTTGGAGAATGTATATTCTTCATATGACTTGTTTAACATTTACACATTTCATTGCTTGCCGAGTTAAATTCATTTCACAGAATATAAATATTTACATTACTTGCAAACCTAACAAATGTCTACTGGAAGGAATTAATAAAAGCTTGCATTATTATGCAATTCTGTCACAAGGTGATACGATACTTGAAAAAAGCATACATGCTTCTTTACTCATTGCTTTCCAGCCATACCTCGTTTCATAATAAAACACGTTAGTAATATAATATAGCATGAAAGCTTACAAAAGTAGCATAGCATTACAAAACATGTGCGTTACATTAATTATGTATAAACTAGGAAAGGCCAGAGATTTATTCGGCTTAGCCGAATAAAATATAGTTGTTATTGCCAGTCGCCGCCCGTTTCGATTCCTCACTCCACTTCCTAATCCTTGACCTTTACCTGACACCAACCCACTTCCTAAACCCAGCCCTTTTTCCAACTCCCATCCTTTCTCTAACCCCAACACCCTTCTTAATTTTCACGCAAGGAACTACAAAGGTCAAAGCTCAAGTAGTACCTCAGGTTAAAATTAACGCATCACAAATTACCCTTTTTCGAGTTTTAGCTTACTAACCCAATACTATTTTGGGGTTCCTACTGGGTAGAAAAGGTCGAAACGTAAATCGCAGTTAAATTGTCAGATTAAAATGTCTGTTTGTATCAATATTGTAGTGTAATGCAGTGAAGCTAACGCATGCTAAAAACCATAGAAGTGAAGTGAAAGGTTGCATGCAACCAAAAAAAGCGCTAAGAGAGAACTACGATTTGCTGCTTCTGAGATATGCGTACATGAGTGGTGGTGGTGGTGTGTGGTACATACAACAAAAAAAAAGTAAGAGAAGAGAGAGAGAGGCAAAAAAGAGAGCAAGCAGCAACACACACACAGTATTGCTAAGCTTGTTACTATTGCCTTGTACTCCCTCCTATCATATGCTCACCAAACAACAACAACAACCAAGCAAAGAAAGAAAAAAGGGTTGAATGCTCACAGCGAGTTAGTTAGCGACTTACTCGATACCTATTTTATGCTTTTGATATAATATTTAACTTGTCACTTCTGTGAAAAAAAACGAGTGTAATATTCAGATTGTGTTAATATTTAATTATTATAAAATAATGTTTACATAAAATGAAGTTGAAGGAAATTCACGGAGTACCGTCATTTGATCGGAGAGCATTAAACATAAACGACATAAGACCCGAATTTTTAGAAACAACGACACTTTACATAAATAAAAACGACACTTCACATAAAACTGAATTGTATGCACATTATTCTAAAGCTTGACACCACTAGCTTCCGTAATTTAGAAAAGTTCATATCGCGGTCCATTTTGCTCTGAGAACTCAAATGAGCATCATGGAATTCTAAGTTGATAATTAATAATCTTCATAATTAATTGCCAGCTCTGGATGGCAAAGGTATAAGTTCCTAGTGGGTGAGAATTTTTTATTTCAAGCACATTATACATATAAGAATGCGACTTAGTTTTTGTGATTAACGGAAAATAGGTTGCGAGGCTAAGATCACATTGTATGATTATAGCAAAGTAAGATTATATTATGTAAAATGTGGTCTCTTCTTAAGGTTAATTTATGCATAATGTGGTCCGGTCATTTGTCTTCCGGATAAAGGTCGTCCGTCCGGCTAAAAAATTCCGGTCAAAAGACGGCACATGGAAATTTACATAAAAAGATTTTTAGATATTTGATAGTTATGACTTAACTTCTATCAGAGACTTTGTATGCAGTTTGTTTGATCCTTTAAAAAAATACAAAACATAAATAATCTAAAATACGATCGTTTTGTTGTAATGTGGGACATTAAGTTTTTAATGTAACATTTTCTTTTAAAACTCAACTCAATGATTACATTTTAAAGTTATCGACAAATATTTTATCCACAATGCAAGATTTTTATGAAGCATATTTGGGGCTTTGCAAATTTTCGTTACAACTCAGTACAAATGATATAATCTTTTTTTTGAAAATTCTGAACTTTAAAATGTTCATCTTAAAAGTTTCTACTGGATAAAAAAAATTCCAATGTATACAAGTCTGGATGCATTTCTAAAAAGACCTGTTTCTTACTGAAATGTTAATTTAGTTTTAATTACAATTTAAAAAATATAATTTATGTGCAACCATTGGAAACACCTTACGTCAAGATGCAATTTGCGTTCAATAGACATATTTCAATAATTATTTTCAAAGTAATCCCAAATTTTGGGGCTGTTTCTCTAGCAAATTGACAAATATATTTTTGTTATAATTAATTATCCTAATGTACTCTCAGCATATATATTGCTGAGGTACGTGTGTGAATTATAGTTAAATTTTAAGCATAAAATAAAGTGTGAAGCTAAGAATTTTTTTCCGCATTTACTAACAAAATTCGTTTACCCCACTATCCTTCGTGCATACGTTTCGCAGAATAGAATATTATTTAATCGAAACACGAACCCGATCTCCTCCTGCTGTGAATCTAATAATTGCTTTGCTACAATCAATACCAGAGATAATTTTTGCTTCCCCACCAACAAAGGTACTTCTATTCTACGTGTATAACCCAAATAATAAAAACAAGAGTAAAAAGTGTTTAAAAAAACAGTGCAATTGGGCCCTTCACAAATAAAAAGTTATTCTGCCATATTGCGGCGGTGGAACTACAAATGAATTCAACAGCAGAATGTACATGGTGTGTAAGGGTGGGGAATCACCACTGGGGACAGCAGTGTTGTGATTTAGGATAAGCGGAAGGCTAAGATTCAGAATAAACTAAACTTGTACTTATATATATTCTGTCTATCTGATTATATATAAACTCTGTTCATAAAGTATTGCACGTTTAAAAAAATCTTCATAACTTCCACAATGGTCGGTATTTCGAAATACTGTTTACGGATCTAAGTAGATAATCTTCTTGCGATACTACCAGTATGTACAGT